>JAWPHD010009249.1:0-105858 GCA_037043455.1 Cyrtodaria siliqua
TTGTATTATAACTTTATCCGGATCTAAAAATGGTATATAGAAATCACAGCACACAAGCGCAACAGCAACGTAGGTCCCGCGCTGCACCACAACCACAAACATAAAGCAAATTAAATATACAATGAAAAGGACACAACTCAATGAGGGTTACAGACATGGAACGGTCAGTAGGCAATAAGACCTACTGGTTAGCTTAAATCGTTTGTGTACACAACCTCGCTATTATCCTGTCGTCAGCGTTCAAATTGACAAGACGGTGTAAATAAGTCATACGCTTAATGTATACCTATAACTCATAAAAAATAATTACCATTATACAATATCCTCTCTACTTTTTAAGTCGACGTACAGTGCCATTTTTAAAGAGATAAAACTCGAACTCTTTGATATCCAATGATGCTTTTGACATCACGTTATGACGTCAGAGAACGTTTCTGCGCTAAAGTTGACGATTTTATGTCCATCTTTTGATTTATTAATTTACAAATTTGACTGTAATGACTGTGATAAAAACGAACTTAAACTCGCCTCCATTCCATGTAAAATTCATAAAGATCGTTATGACTCATTTTAGAATTTAATTCGTTCTTAAAATGAGACTTGACTCTCTCGTTATTCCTTCCCATCGGGCAATGTATCTTTCTCTCTGAAGCTTATGATTGGGGTAATACATTATTTAGCGAGCGTAAACAAATACTAAAATATTCATTAATATCATTCGTTAATATATCCTCAGATGTCGGTAATTGCAACTACGAAATCCTCATACCGGCTATATCTGTCCCGATTGTTCTGGTCATCATCATTGTGTTGGTTGTTGTCTACTGGAAACCAAAGCCGTGCTTTAGCAGGTTAGTATTGCTTAATGTGAATGAACCAGGCTTTACCCTCGTGGTTTAGGGATCCCGCTTACAACTGACATAATGAAAGCTTGTATTCTAAATGGCCTAAATATAATGAACAGACATTCAAACGATACCATTTTACAAGGCAATTCATTCTGCATATGTTGTGTGTTATCCTAGGTTTCGCATCATGTTTATTTAAATCATTCTACGCCAGATTCTATTCAAAATTTAAAGTGTAATCAAATTTTAAATTTGAACAACACAATATATTGATTTCTATGACAGTCATTATCATGAATCCGGATTGTTTTTTTTTAATTTTAGATTATTCTAGAAGTTTGAAGTTCCCCTTTAACAAACATTTGGTTAAACAAATATAAAGTGATGAATATGTGTGTTTATTTATATTTTTTAGAGAAGAAAACCGCTTTAGTCGCTGATATGTTACACATGATTGACTTTTTGAAATATCTGTTATATTGTACACTTAGTGATTGTACTCTTTCACATAGTTACAAAAAGGATCAATGAAACCGAAAGTCTCGGCCTTAGTTTTTAGCTCTGCTCACCCTTAGAGCTTATGGGATGGCGAGGTGTCCGTCGTCCGTCGTCTGTTGTCCGTCCGTTAGCATTTACCTCGTTAAGATGATACGATCTTCATTTTTCATCCGATCTTTATCAAACTTTAACAGATTGTGAATGAAAACTAGCCAGATCGGACCAGTAACAGCGGCGTTATGGCCCTTGATTAAGTTAAAAATGCTATATTTTGCCTCGTTAAAACGATAGGGTCTTCATTTTTCATCCAATCATAACCAAACTGTACCAGATTGTTAATATCAATAAAAGCTCAAATCAGTCCAAAAATCAGCCAGATCAGACCAGAACAGCGGAGTTACGGCCCTTGATTTAGTTAAAAAAAAAATGCTATATTTTGCCTCGTTAAAACGATAGGGCCTTCATTTTTCATCCGATCTTTACCAAACTTTTTCAGATTGTTAATATCAATAAAATTTGGGGAAATTTGAAAACCAACAATATCGGATTAGTAATACCGGAGTCATGGCCCTTGTTTTACTTAAACAATGCTGTATTTTGCCTCGTTCAGACGAAAGGGCCTTCAATTGGCCGGATTTAAATGAAACGTTGTAGGGATGATCAGTACCAAGCCTAGTCACCGTGTTCCGGTTGAATTATTTTGGCGGAGTTATGGGCCTTTAAAGGTTTTAATACACAAAGTTAGTCTGGACTAGTTCTCCTGAACCTCTGGCTGGATTTCAAAGAAACTTTGCAGGGATGATCAGTACCAAGCCCAGTTTTGCCTATCATAGTTATGTTCTGATTGACCATTTTTGACGGAGTTACGGCCCTTTAAAGGTGTTTTTGATACACAAACGTTTTCTGGGCTAGTTCTCCTGAACCCCTGGCCGGATTTCAACGAAACCTATTCCGGTTGAATGATATTTGGTAGAGTTATGGACCTTTGAAGGTTTTAATACACGAACCTTTTCCAGACTAGTCTCTTCGGAACTCCTGGCCGTGTTTCAACGAATCTTGGCAGGGATGATGAATAGCAAGCCTAGTTGCGTCTGTCATTGCCGTGTTCTGGTTGAATGATATTTGGCACAGTTATGGCCCTTTTAAGGTTTTACTACACAAACTTTGTCCAGACTAATTCTCCTGATTCCCTGGCCGGAAAGAATATCGGCAGGGATGATCAGTACCTAGCCCACTTTCGCATTTCGTGGCCGTGTTCCAGTTGAATGAATTTTGGCAGAGTTATGGCCCCTTAACGGTTTTAATACACTAACGTTGTACAGACTATTTCTCCTGAACCTCTGGCCGGATTTCAACGAATCTTTGCAGGGAACATCAGTACCAAGCCTAGTTGCGTATGTCATTGCCATGTTTCGGTTGAAGGATTTTTGACTGAGTTATGGCCCCTTATCTTTCGTCAGTAGAGCGTCCACAGGCCCTCTTGGGCCTCTTGTTTATTGATTGATTTGAATATATTTTTTAAAAAGTGTTATCATTAGTATTATTTCATATGAATATAACACTACATGCAATCTAAATGTTTCTATAACTACTATCATAATTCAAGCAACGTTACATCTTCTCATAAACCTAACCCGAACCAGAAACTTATGAAAACAACGCTAAATGTATCCTTAAATTGTCCATGTACTTTATTCCCATATGAATAAATATAACAGTATATTTATCTTAAATGTGTCAATGATCTATTGTTCATACTTAATATTTACCCTAAATGTGGCACTGGGCTTCGTTCATATCAATCTTATATATAAATATTAAATGTCTCACTGAGATACGTTCACATCTTATAAATACAACAGTATATATAATTGTACAATAGCAAAATACAAAAAAAAATCCGAGTAAGCTTTATTTACAGTTGTCATTTCAGTTTACCATAAGCATATATGTACACAGACACATGTATTAGATGAATGTTCTCGAGTATCTTTTTGACAATCTGGTACCCCATTTATATGCAGGATGCTGTCCCAGATTCTGTCAATCACGTGTACCTTGTGTACTGGATTTGATCTTTAAAATTGACTCGAAACTAGCCAAAACTAGTTACATGAATCAAATTTGAGCTTTATGGAGTAAACAGAATAATTAGCCTGGTTCCTGAACTGTTTAAACAGCCTCGGTGTCACAAGTTCCCTAGACTATGATGGTTTGGTCATCAATAGCTCAAACTGGAGTAAACAGAAGAAGTAACCTGGGTGCAGAGCAAGGTTTAATCTTATCAATAATTTCTTATCCTAAATGTGTCGGTGAGCTTCGTTGATATTTAATGAATCCAAGCATTTGTTTTATCCAAATGTATCTATGAGCTACGCTCACGTCTTCTGAAGCCACCTTACAGTTAGCCTAAATGTGTCCTTTCTCTTTTAGAGGTGCCGAGTACCAGGTTTTCATACTAAATATGTCATTTTTCAATAGAACGTACTGAGTATAAAACATTCATACTAAATATATCCTTTCTCTTTTAGACGTGCTTAGTATTAAAACATTCAAACTAAACGTGTCCTTTCTCTTTCAGATGTGCTTAGTTCTCTCTTTAGAGGTGCCGAGTACCAGAACATTCATACTAAATATGTCCTTTCCTCTTTAGACGTGCTTAGTATTAAAAACCTCAAACTAAATGTGTCCTTTCTCTTTAGACGGGCTAAGAATCAAAACATTCAAACTAAATATGCCCATTCTCTTTAAGAGGTGCCGAGTACCAGATATTTATATTAAATATGTCCTTTCCTTTTTAGACGTTCTTAGTATTAAAACATTGAAACTAAATGTGCCCTTTATCTTTTAGAGGTGCCGAGTACCAGATATTCGTACTAAATATGTCCTTTTCCTTTTAGCCTTTTAGACGTGGTTAGTATCAAAACGTTCAAACTAAATGTGCCCTTTCTCTTTTAGACGTGCCGAGTACCAGATATTCGTACTAAATATGTCCTTTTCCTTTTAGCCTTTTAGACGTGGTTAGTATCAAAACGTTCAAACTAAATGTGCCCTTTCTCTTTTAGACGTGCCGAGTACCAGATATTCGTACTAAATATGTCCTTTTCCTTTTAGCCTTTTAGACGTGGTTAGTATCAAAACGTTCAAACTAAATGTGCCCTTTCTCTTTTAGACGTGCCGAGTACCAGAACATTCATACTAAATATGTATTTTCTATTTAGGACGTGCTGAGTATCAAAACATTCATACTAAATATATCCTTTCTTTTTTAGACGTGTTTAGTATTGAAATATTCAAACTAAATGTGCCCTTCCTCTTTTAGTGGTGCCGAGTACCAGAACAGCCTTACTAAATACGTCTTGTCTCTTTTAGACGTGCTTAGTATCAAAACATTCAAACTAAATGTGTCCTTTCTCTTTTAGACGTGTTTAGTTCTCTCTTTTAGAGGTGCCGAGTACCAGAACATTCATACTAAATGTGTCCTTCCTTTTTCAGACGTGCTTAGTATTAAAACACACAAACTAAATGTGTCCTTTCTCTTTAGACGGGCTAAGCATCAAAACATTCAAAGTGAATGTGCCCTTTCTCTTTTAGAGGTGCCGAGTACCAGAACATTCATACTAAATATGTCCTTTCTTTTTTAGACGTTCTTAGTATTAAAAGATTCAAACTAAATGTGCCCTTTCTCTCTTAAAGGTGCCGAGTACTAGAAATTCATACTAAATATGTCCTTTCTTTTTTAGATCTGCTTAATATTAAACATTCAAACTAAATGTGTCCTTTCTCTTAAGACGGACTAAGTATCAAAACATTCAAACTTAATATTCCCTTTCTCTTTTAGAGGTGCCGAGTACCAGGTATTCATGCTAAATATGTCCTTTCTATTTTAGACGTGCTTCGTGTCAAAACATTCAAACTCAATGCGCCGTTTCTCTTTTAGAGGTGCCGAGTACCATATATTCATTACTAAATATGTCCTTTCTCTTTTAGACGTGCCGAGTATCAAAACATTCATACTAAATATGTCCTTTCTCTTTTAGACGTGCTTAGTATCAAAACATACATACTAAATATGCCCTTTCTCTTTAGACGGGCTAAGTATCAAAACATTCAAACTAAATGTGTCCTTTCTCTTTTAGAGGTGCCGAGTACCAGAACATTGGAACCAGTGAGGATAAAATTCAGTTACAGAAAGAAAAGGATGAGAACATAGACGAACTAAAAAGGTATACTACATATAGTTATATAGTGTATAGTGTACAACGGATGCTTGAAGTTTGGCCTAGTATAGGCCAGAGACTAAGTGCGTTGCTTATTCCTGGGAAATAATGTTATTATATTTGCGACGAGCTTGTCTTACACTATTACTGTGCTAACTAAATAAAGAAGCACATTGCGCAAGAAAAACACTTGTTCTCACCAGAGGTGTTGTTTTGGAATTTCGCATTTTGTGAATTCTACACTTTCCTTTCTGTTCGACTTTTGTATTTATTTGTATAACCTGACAACGTTTGATGATATTATTTTATTTATGTTATTTTTATATCTAGAATTATATGGAATTAAGAGAACAAAATACGCAGTTTTTTCAAAACCGTTGCAAACCATTACGACCATTTCTTCAGTCTAAATGTGCCCATTAGTTACGTTCTCGTCTTAATATATATTTACCATTACAGTTATATCCTAAATTTCTTATTTAGACGTGCAGAGAAGCAGAGCAGTCAAGCGAAAGCGGAGATTGAGCGACTCAAAATGCAGTTAAAAAAAGAAAAGGATAAGAAAAAAGAGGAACTAAACAGGTATACTTCAATTATATAATACTATAGTTTATAACGAATGCTTGGCCTGAGTTATGAGTTTACATTTATTATTGCTGCTTGTAGTAGTGGGGTGTGTATTGTATATTTTATATACTCAGTTGCAAAAGAAAGTTTACACGTTGAAAAGTTTACTTTACACACTATCCTCTTTATCAAGCGACAGTCCGTTAATGATTCAACCTATTGAAAAACAAATGACAATATGATATTGGCAATGGAATGATAAAAAGTTTGGTACCAAACATGACATATTCATTTTGGAATTGATCAATTTAATTCTAAAAAAATTATACAATTAAATCTAAACAAAACTCAGTTTAAACATTCTTTTGAAACTGAGTATAGAACAGATATATAATAAATGCGTTGATTATTCCTAGAAAACAAGGTCATTACATTGGTGACGAGCAAGGACTATGTTCTGACCATTTTAACTGAACAAATTGCGCATTGTGTATTAAGAAATACATTTATTCTCACCGGAGGTGATGTTTTGGAGGTCCGCGTTGTGTTGTACAACTTCTGGTCGACATTTGTATTTATTTGTATAAACTGACAGATCATTTATGTGTTATTTGTATATTGCCTATTAATGCTGCATTGTTTGTTACAGCATAAAACCTCAGACTGGCGGGGATATCTTTATTTACAATGTACTGCTTTATTGCTATAACAATATGGTAAGAGTGAGTTCCAAGGCGGAAACCATATGGTCAACCCTTTTATGTTTGTGATAACGTGTCTTGACTTTTAGTTATCTTTAAAATTGTTGGTTGATTCTATGCGTGCTTTTGGTTGACTCTGATCGAATTTTACATCTACATTTGATGATATAAATTCGATTGTTTTGTTTTATTTGTATATCCGGATTGATGGAATTAAAGTACAAGTGAAAACAAGCTGTTGTATTTGAAACGATCACAAACCATTTCAACCAATGCCTCAATATAAATGTGTCCATGAGCTAAGTTCACTTCTTCTAAAAGTCGTCCCGACTACAAATTACTGTTTGGGGCGCTTGTTTCAGCCAAATGTTTTTTGGACTTTTAAGATAAAATTAATCTACTACCTATATAAGTTATATATCAGTGGAACAGACATTTTTAGTGGTAAATAAAAATATATTACTTTTCAAAATCGGTTGAGAAATAAAAATTTCATGTGCGAAAGTTGATTTTGATGGGTCATTTTCAATGCAAAATTCTGCTGCATAAAAAATTCGAAAAATATATTTTTATAGATTTTTTATTCAAAAATAGTTTTAAATTTTTGGATATTAGTACATTAAGACACCCTGAAAGTTTTATAACAAAATATCAAGTTTTACTGAAGTTATTTGACATTTTGTAATTTTCAATCATTTTGGCTGTAAAATATTTATTTCACAACTGATTTTCAAAAGTAAAGTAGTTTTATTTACCACTAAAAATGCCAGTTCTAATGATATATAACTGATGTACGTATTATTTAAATTGCTCGAGTTACTGCAGAAAAACCTTTGGCTGAAACAAGCGCCCCAAACAATAGTAGTGTTATTACTTGCTAATCCTTTGGGATCATAAAGCCCCAACTGTGTGGATTTAAAATAGAATATCGCTTAAGCCGGGGCTAGGGGCGTTAGAAGTATTACAAAAAAAATTACCTCTCATGAACAGACAATAGACCTAATCTGCCACTTTACTCTCTTGTTTTGTGTTTGATGCTTTAAAGCGATATCCTCTTCAGTATGAATTTATATATCCAACATTACAGTTATCATACCTTAAATATGTTCTTTCTCTTTAAGACGTACAGCGTACCAGAAGAGTCAATCGACAGAGATCGATCGACTAAAGAAGCAGTTAAAGAAAGAAAAGGATGAGAAAAACGACGCACTGAGCAGGTGTATACATTTGCTAATGATATACAAACTACAACAATGGTTTATGGAATAAAAGTGCTCTTCTATAGATCGTTATTGTACATTCTTGAAATAAAACTCCATGATGGTATTATATTAATGGATTATACAAAATAGGAATAGATTCTATTCATTATTCCAATACTAAAACCTGACACTCACGTAAAGATCAATACAAGTGTAAGCATGCATTTGTAAAGTGCTATTTCGCTCAATAGCATGAAAAAGAAAACCAATGCATGCCTTTGAAAAATGAAAATCACTGACGTCATTTTTTCCGGCATACATATAGTGAGTTATGTCATTCGTTTGAAAACAAATGCCTTTGCTAAACACACATTGTAAATACTAACATTCGTATCATTAAAATGGCCGCCATCGTCACACTCTTGACATAAGTTGAATGTATCAACACAGTTTATGTTATTTATAGCCGCCCCAGAGATAGTGAATGGATACATAGGAAGACAGAAACATACCCTGCTGTTACTAATGAATATACGCCTATGATTCTTTATTTAAATAACAGTTAATGTATTCATATATATTTGATAAAAATGGTATTAGACATTGTCATTCACAATATTGTAGTATAATCCTGTTTAATTACACAGTTTATTCGTATTGATTGGTGTATATACAGTGCAGGTGTGCAACATATGGTGCAACAACAGTATTATGCCTGTATTATGTTTACATCATGTTGTCTTCATCTCTGACATATGCCATAGACAGTAGGCATACATTGACACATTGTATGTATGACAGATACTATATCTACATAGTTTTACCTTTTGCATATGCCAACAACACTGTATGAATATGTCAGACGCCATTTGGACATATGACACATACTGTAGATATAGTTACATGTTTAACATATGCCATAGAACGTATGTATACAGTTACACGTTTAACATATGCCACTGCATGTGTGTATACATGTACATGTTTAACATAATTATGCTACATAACGTGTGTAAACAATTACACATATGCCACAGGAAATACTTTTTGCATAGGCCACATAACATATACACGTTTAATATATGCCAAAGAACGAATAAATTATATATTGTTACAAAATTAAAATATGCTGCGAATCGTGTGTATATTGTTACACGTTTAACATATGCCATAGCATGAGAGTATATAGTTACATGTTTAACATGTGTATATTAACAATTAAGCACAAATGTCACATACAGTATGTATACAGTTACATGTTGTACATATACCACAGAACATTTAACATATAGAAAAGGGATATAAACAGGTATAGTTTCACATTTGACATATGACACATGTATACTGTATACAGAGTTTAACATATTTTCCACAGCACGTTTAATACATGACGCGTATGGACTAGTATTCAGTTACATGTTTAACACATGCCACGTAACGAGTACGTGTATGCAAATACATATTTCACATATATAGAGAATATCATGTTAGTGCCTGATCCTATCCAGTTTACCAGGTGAGGCTGAGAAAAAAATGAAGTCCGAGCCTCTGCCGAGGGATACATTTGTTTCATGCCGAACCTGATAAACTGGATAGGATCAGGCACTTACACGATATTCTATCATGTTGATAGTTTACATTCAATTTACCTTTTTTTCTGTTCAAAAATACCCAAACGTCAGCCGAGATAAGGGTTTATCTCAGGCACCCTGTTTCTCGGCAGATTTATACTGATCGACATGATAAAAAATGTATGTACACTTACATACAAGTCGCCATTTTATATTATTTTTGTGAATGATTATATGATAGAAACGAGGTCTACGGTTCTGTCAAAAAGCAGGTCTGAGGTTCTGTCAAATAGCATGCACGTGTACTTCACACTTAAAACACGTCACATAATTGAAACTCGAAACACATTGATCGATCTGTCTTTAATAAACTGTATAGAGTGCATGAATTATTAACTATAATTATGTTTAGATTGAGTTCCATGATGTCCAATCGATTAAGGGACGGTAATGCAGGCATTGCTGACCTCAGTGACGAAAACCGACCAACAAAACTTGGTGAACGCTTCTCTGAGCTATACGACAATGAATGGACCAACGCGTATGTTTGTCTTGAGAAAGCGGGAGAACAGGGAACGTCTGAGGAAGAATATATAAAGTTCTTGCTTGACATTTTTGAGGTGAGAATAACTGTATTAGGTTTCATTATTGTTTAACAGTCCCTTACTTATTTAACTTTAGAGCCTCTTTCAAAGAGAGGGGATTGTTAACATGCAATGAGGATAAACCTAAATATACGCATCCGATCAAACTGCTGAATTATAATTTCGTTATTTTTTGTCAACATATTCATTTGAAAGTGTCGTAACAACAAACAAATGGTTCATTTCATAAGTGAATAAACAAAAGAAAGTTTACAGAATATACATTTGTTGATATTTCTTAACCGTACTGTAAACATCAAAAACCTAGTATAAAATTGACGCACATTGACGCGTTTAATTATGTTTTATACGTTTTTATCGGTATGTGATTGTAAGGAAAAAACAACCTATATAGATGTAGATTCTATGTCAATAATTTAATTTCAATATTAGTGTAGATTTACTCTCAAATTATTTTGTGGCTTTTGTCCTTCAATGCTGCTGTTGTGTTTGTTGTTGACTGTCGTCCTTGAATGCTACTTTTCCTACTCGATATTTATATCTACTTATATTGACAGTTAAGTAGCTTTGCTACTCATTGAATGTGGTTTTCTTGTCACATAAATTATGCTGTTCTAATATGTATTTGAGGAGTTTGATTTGTATATAGATTGCCTGAGAAATTACATCTCTAAATTGTCATCTCTACATGACGTTTTATACTTTCAAATCTCGCTTGTTTTAACCGTTGTTACAGGAATGTTTTAAAGTGTGCAAGAACACTGCCACAAACCAACTGATGATGATAGAACACTTGCTGACATCGGCGGTTGTGAGTATTATCATACACTTTAACTTAATTGACATTCATTAACGCGGTTTCTTTTTTAATTTATCAAATTTGAGATATAATTTCTGCAAGATAAATGTCTTGATCACCCCGGCTGACGTCTTGTTTAATTAAAGCTACTTAAGCTTTACTTAAAGAGTATGAAATATGGAATGTGAATCCGAAATACATGAGTTTGAATCACACATGTAATACTTTTTTTTCAGTAAAAGGGTGTACATTTCTGATACCGCATGTAAAAAAATGAAAACATTTTACTATAATCCGCCTTATGTTAATCGTTCCCGGCCATGTTTCACAACCTCGTATTTGGTAGTGTTAAATCTCTCCCATTTGCTTTAGATACACATAAACTTACAGTAAAAAGCACTTATAGAAGCTATAAAGCCAGGCAATGTCGTTTTAATTGAAGGGATTGTTGATCTAGAATTTTGTGTGAAAGTGTATCATATTACCACCAAATTCATATCACCCGATAATCAAAGCAATTAATATTGAACTCGTTCTTTGTAAGTTTGGTATGCTAACTGTTTAACTGTTTGTTGGAATCTGTTTGTTATGTAAACAATACTGATAGTGTAAAATGACCCGTTGGCCGTGCTACGTATCGGCGGTATACAGAAGTGCAAATTGTCATAGGCACAATGTTTCAGCGGATATATTTTTATGGCCAGGATTTCTTTATTGCACCGCCCCGTTTTAAAAGTGAAGTTTGGTGTACCCTAGAGCATGGTTGAAACCATCAGCGGCTAATGTTACCACGTTCCAAGGCGGTAGCCCTATTGTCAACCCGTTTGTATTTCTGATGTCACATGTCTTACTTTTTATTAACATTTCAATTGTTGTTAGTTAAATGCGTGTTTTTTGTTGATTGTGTTCTGTTAAAACTATATTTCCTGTTCGACTATTATGCCTACATTTTGTGTGATATGAATTAAAGAAAAAAAAATTGTTTGCCTAGTTTGCAAAGTATTATTATATCATATGATGTGAATGCGTTATCCCCTAAGTTATACGACTTTCAAGAAAAAAATAATCTTTGGATAGGCATAGGTATTCTTTATCAGGCGGAGTTCATATTGAAAAGAATATGAAATTAGAAGACGTGTTGGAATTTTCCATATCTGTTTGGTAGAGGGATTTTATATAGACAGTTGCTTCTGTTTTCTTTTCCTACTTCTAAAACAAATTGCAATTTGTACGTTTCCAATTTCAGAGTGATGCTGACACATCTGACTGTGACAGAGCCAAGGTAGGAATAGCACATTTTCCTTTGGTTGAAAATGTTGTAAACGTAAGACAAGTTATAAAAGCAGGTTAACTAATTATACTGAATTGGCAATTGTTGAAAAGAAATATAAAAAGATCGGACAGGGAAAGTAGCATTCAAGGAGGACAGTCAACCACAAAACACAGAAACAAACACGCAAACAGACAAAGCAGAAGGCAAAAGTAATAATAAATGCAAACGACTTCACAAACACAAAAGGCTTGAAAATAGGGCTATCGCCTTGGAACGGTCAGCGGCAAAGTAGGCCACTGGGGGTTTAAACCGGTTCTAGGGTGCACCAAACGTTGCAAACACAAACAGATGACTGCCTAAATAAGAAATAAATATACTTTTTCTTAGTCACATTTGTTATAAAATATAAACAACTAATATCCTCCGTAAAAACTTAGAAACAAATCTCTCCTAAACATAAAAAAATGAACTGCTGACCATTTTGCTTTTGCTTTTATATAAATCGAATAATGTAAATCAATACGTCGAGTTGAACACGTCTATACAGAAGTGTATCATTCATTGAACTTAACCAGACAAATCACGTATTTAACACAATTAGCAAAAATACGGGATCGTATTAAGACGGTCAGTGACAAAGTAGTCCATGCTGGTTGGGTGGGTTTATACCGGTTCTACATCGAACCTGATCTCATTGTTATATTATTGTCATCCCAATAAAATGGGAAAGTGTAAAGGCTATTCTAACAAACTTGGCAAAATAAATGGGCGATATAACTGAAAAGAGAGATAATTATGTTCAGATATAAAAGCAACAGAAAGCCACCATTTACTCAATGACAACATGTTAGAACAACTAAAGCATGACTCTTTAACGGCAAGATATGATTGAATATGATCATTAACGTTCAGCAAACGTTAACATCTGTGAAAAAAAGATACCGCAT
The DNA here is from genome assembly GCA_037043455.1 of Cyrtodaria siliqua. Taxonomy (NCBI): domain Eukaryota; kingdom Metazoa; phylum Mollusca; class Bivalvia; order Adapedonta; family Hiatellidae; genus Cyrtodaria; species Cyrtodaria siliqua. The sequence goes on from JAWPHD010009249.1 coordinate 13,232, forward strand.
TTTATGACATTTTTCAAAACTTTATCATTTATTCATGGATTTTCTGAAACACGGGATCCAGTAATAAACTAACATAATAAGTTATTTTACAGATATAAATCAAGCTCATCCTAAAGAGTTCCAACGAGCCCAATATAGATCTCTTTGAAGTAGAATAGCGCTTAAGCCGGTGCTAGGGGGCGTGAGAGGTGTTGCTTCTTTCATTACTTCTCATGAACAGACTCAGTAAAACCGAGTATGCTGCTTTATTCCCTTTATTGTGTTTGTTGCTCACAAAGGATCACCTTTATCAGTATTTATTAACATTCACACTAGCGTTCGTTTAGTGCAGTGTGGCGGCTGTAAAATGTCTCCCCGTGCTACAAATCAGTAGTATTATTTTTACTGGTCCTTTGGGACCAACGAGCCCAATATAGGTCGCTTTGAAGTAGAATACCGCTTAAACCGGTGCTAGGGGGCGTGAGAGGTGTTGCTTCTTTCATTACTTCTCATGAACAGACTCAATAAAACCGAGTCTGCTGCTTTATTCTCTTTATTGTGGTTGTTGCTCACAAAGGATCACCTTTATCAGTATTTATTATTATAAGGACATCAAACACAAGCACAATCAGTCACTTATTGACAAATCAATAACATGCAGTTTCCTACTTTATTTATAGTAAATGGGCCCTATTATATGCGTATAACTGTTGACACGTACAGTTAATAAAAGAAGATCAGCAATACTAACACAGTCAAATAATTTAACTCATCCGTAAATAATCATAACCGGGTCACCTAAACATTAAGCAAACGTATGATGGTTTATAGAATTATGTCCACATGCAGAACATATTTAAATAATACGCTCGTGTAACGATCTATCAACGACTGTTCACATGCAAAACTCTCTAAATAAGCACATTTTTTTTTTCAGAGGTCTGTCCGCATGTCAAATGATCTTTTGAAGAGAGTCAAAGATGAGCGGAAAGGATTTGCTTCCAACTCATTGACAGAGTTACAAACGGTGAGAGTAGATTTATTCAGTCCAGTATCTGTTCCTCTCCCTTACTCATGAAAAGTCTCTATGACGCTTGTATATATTATTGTATGTGTTTAGACTACAATTTATTTCCAATTAACATTTTGTCAAACTCATTTTTCCCTTTTCTCTTGTTTTGATTACGTTAAAAAACTTGTGGAGGTAGTGGTATTATGTTTGCATTTGTTAATCATTTTCGGTGGCAGTACGTATCTGGAGTAGACTTTTAATTAATAAAAACAGATTCTTTCTTGTGAATATGTGATATCTTACCAAAGCCTTTGTTTTACACCAGTTAGTGTACTTGCACCATTTATTCATGAAGATTTTACTACAGGCGGTCTTCACTAATACATGTAAGAGCGTGACCTATAGAGAGACTATCAATACAATATATGGTAAACATTAAGTCGGATAAGGTGTATGTAGAGAAATCTTCAACATTAAGAAAGCCAGCCCGGTCGGTCACTACGCTTCCTCCATTTCGGTTTCTTAATGATGAAGATTTCTCTCCATAGCCGCTGCCCTATGTATACTGTTGATTTACATCGTAGCGAAACGTTTAAAATGTATTCCTCTTTCATGTTTTAGAAGACATTGGACGCTCTAGAGCAACACTTCTCGGGAAATCGTTGGAAGACGGCTCTGCCACTGACTCCAGTGGTGACATACGCGAACCAGTGCACGGAGATTTGTTGGTTGATGGTGGTTCAAGATCCTCCAATGTCTTGCTCCTTTTCCAGTAATTCGGATACTAGTCTCTATAAGCCATACACGCGCAGTGGAACTGGTATCGACTACATAGTTTGGCCAGCACTTTCTGTTTCAGAAGACGGAGCTTTAGTTGCAAAGGGAGTGGCGCAGTTTAAAAGCAGGCAATCTTAAGAGGTTAAAAGTAACCCTCATTACATGGATTAGTGGGTAGACTGTTGGTTAATACAGACAATTCATGACAAAGACTTGCTTGTGTATGCTTTTAAAGATGTGAAAACACATGTACAATTTAATGTTGTGAAAAAAACACGTTAATGACATTTGGAAAATATATTTAGTTTCGCTTTTCAGTAGTGTAGGAGACGAGAGAGGTGTTGCACTTTACATTACCTCTCACGAACAGACTCAATACAACCAAGTCTGCTACTTTTATGTCTTGTTTGTGTTTGTTGCTTCCGAGTGATCCCCTTTTCAATATTTATACATGGGGTTTACTATTTCTTTTAACACTATTTCAGTCATATCACGACTGTAGTGATTTCAATTCTCAGCTTTATAGTGCTGCCACACAGGAATAACCCACCGATGACAAATGAATAAAATGATACTCCACTCGGTCACATTATGCTGACATTATACTGACACATGTCGTGACCTGTTTTCAACATACTCCTCAAACGAGGTGCGACGCGCTTTGTTGGGGTGGGTTCGGGAGTAGGTGTTCTCGTTCAACAAAGGGGGTTCGAGTGGTCTCCCCATATATTTGTTTCATATTTGGATCAAAATGGTGCTCGTACGAGCGATACTTTTCAGGAGTATAGATATTTTATGCTCGCCAAAAAAAAAGTTAATTTTTTCGTTCTTACCTCTACCTCTTCTGATTTTATTGCATTTCCCAACTTCTTTTTAACTTTTTTCCCAAGTTACTCCCGGGAGTGAGGGAGTATGCCACGCTACACCCCTGACTACCATGTATATGCTGAACGCCAAGCATAGGCGAAAGTAGTACCATTGTTATGAAGTGTAACCCGGTAGCGGATCGAACCCACAACCTACCGTATATAAAGCGGACGTTATACCACTAACCCACCGTCGAAAGTTTTTCCCAGTAGTAAATGCTTATAACTTATTGTTAATTTATTCATATCAACGTTGTCAACTGTTATACCTTCATCGTTAGTCTCAACTTCAACTATTTGGCTTTGCCTATCGGCAGAGTGTAGTTTCTTCACAACTAGATGTGTAATATCTGCGGTTGCTGGACTCTCTTTGCAATAAGGTTTAAATCAGCTGAGCAATAAAAAAACAGGGCCAGTTTTCTACACTATATAACCTTAATAAAACTTAAATCAGGCGAGTAACAGTTTCATTACAGTGCTAGGTACAAGTAATTAAGGCGTACTTGCTAGTGATGTACGAACACAGTTGTTTCCCTTAGGAGGATTAACCGCTGCCCTGATGTTGATAGTGTGTGAGCTGTTGCGAGTGTGAGTATTATAGGACAGAGCAGGAGAGTTAACACTGACATAACGTGACTGCAAATAAGTGCAGTATACATTAATAAATCAAAGTACCGAAGGTACTGAGAGCATGGTGAACTATGATGAAATTGCGTCTTAGAATAATGTCGTGTTTGATTACACTGAAATGAAACCGGAACTGGATTCAAAATCCATACTGTTTCTTTACAACATTTTTGATAAATTCCGAACAAGATTTGAGAACCGGGAATCCTGCTCTCGGGATGGATTCGTGCAGATGCAAGACGGATCATTCGGAACGCTTCGGCCAATGATGCTACGAATGACAACAGATCAGGCCTAAAAAGAGTGTTTGTTTCGGGTAACATCTTCATAAAAATTAAGTATGGTAGGGATTTTTTTTTATTAATTTGTTTTTGTCCTCAAACTTTGGATGGCTAAACAGAACCTTGGCTGGACCTTGGAACAAGGTGTGTATTGAATGTTCCATGCATTAACTGTTATTTCATTAAACAAATAAAGCATTCAATAGTAAATAAACTTAATAAACCTGACAATCCTGTATTACTAGTCAAAAGCTGTTCTTGTGTACACTGGTCACAGATAATGTTTTGCCATTTGCAGGCTTAGAAGGACAGATTTAAATTCAATGATTTCAAGACATATTAAGGCTTTTAATATTAAAATGTTCCCAAGGGTTAAAATATTCATAAAGACCAGGAATTCACAATTTATTTTTATTTACCAAGTAATTTATATTAACTTGCTAACTAGGGTTAAACAACAAACCACATTAAAAATACACTCACAAAATATTAATGACTAGTAAATATTTCCGTGAGTTTACTCGAATTATTATTTTGTTCATGATGACCTCATTTCGTTCATTTATATTTACATTTCTAATGTAAGTACTTGTATAACACATACAAAACTAGAAACATCCATTTGACCATGAATCACATTTTAATTGCTTCACGAGCACTTAAAACTATGACGTTTCAAGAAAAAACAACTGACGTTTGACGTGACTACACCATAAAAGGTTAATAGGAAGGCGAGGCTAAACGTTTACGCTGTCCCAATTGTCGTGATAAAAATAGGTGTTATTCTGCATTTTTATCAATTTAGATAAGAAAATGGTTGAGAAACGGGACATACATATGGGTATTGATTGAGTACAATAATAATATAAATATAAGGAATACATTTTATTTGTTTAACATTCATGGGACTATGAATAGCATCTGATCGCGAGCAAAGTTAACAATCCCTTCTGGATTCATTTACTTTGACGTGACCTGATGGTATTCAGTGCCATGAATTTAAAAAATAAATGTATTCCTTAAATACATTGGATTGAGCAATAATGTAGTGGTTTAGTGGTAAATGAACATTCTGGCCTTTGGCCGAAAGCTAATAAATTGAGTAAACACATAGTAATGTTTATTGTACAGATCCCTATAGGTCACAAAACATTTTTTAGGCCTCGGATTATTGAGATAAAGCCAACAAATTAGGTCTGTTTCCCCTCGGCCGACCAACCTTAAACTTTTTTAAGCAAAAAAACAAAAAAAAATACCCACCTACCCTATTTTATTTAGAGCTGCTAGGGGAAATACACTTCTTTTTTGGTCTATTACAGATTGTGTATATTATGTTGTTTTTTATATATATCACTAATTTTCTTATTCATTCATATTCATGTATAATATCAACAAAGCAATGCTATACAGAACTACAGTATTCCTAAAATCTATTTTCAGTTTTAGCATTTGATTATAACGTACGGATTTACCAAAACGGATTCATCAAACCGGTTTCTTTTTTGTTTCTTTTTTGTTGCATGGTGTTTTACGCCATTTATCAACAGATCAATTAGTTATGTATGGCGGCCAGTTTAATTGGTGGAGGAAGACCTCAGCTATTTGAGACGAACTCCGATACAAAATTCCCCGCCATTCCGTCAAAGCTACGCAATTTCATCTAATGGGATTCAATTTCGGTACAGTCTGGCGGCGTTCTGTTCTGTCACACATGTATTCATAAAACATCAAAGACCACATATATTTACGATTACATTGTTCAGAATGTAATGACCTCCTCTCAAAGAGACGCGCGGGAATGGTTACCGTCCGTGTTATCGAGGTATAGACTGGCGATGTATACCAGTAGGGTACCAGATGAAATTTTGCGCGCAATTGGAGAAGGAATTACAAAGGATAGTTTCTTATGCGATAACCATTAGTGACCAAAATTATTAAAGGCCATGTCACAACATATATGTATAGTTCTTAAATATATAAATCCAAGAAAGATGGAAGATATGCGTTTGATGGTGTTGCAAGAGAAATAAATTATAAAATTAATTGGTTACAAATCTCAATAAACTATCCTAGGAGAGAGATCAATACGGCGTATGAATATATTGTTGGACATTTTATGCAAGATCACTTGATGATCACGTGATGATGATGATTGATCTATTTATAGACCGCACAGCAAAACGATGGAACAATAGATGAAATAGCTACATAAACAATATATAATTTAACAATGTATCGAAGAAATTATTTGAAATTTCTAAATGACATTACCATATTTGTATCCGCACTAGAAAAGAAGAAACACCTGTTAAAATATGGGTCTTCTTTTTCAGGCAATGCGTCGATTCATCAGTGAGGCTGTAGTTAGGATTCGTGAAAAAAACACGGTAACTATAGCTTGGTGAACAAGTTCACCATGCTAAATACTGCTTATAAATGTTCCTTTAAAGACGATGTCCATGTGTAAACATAAACAAGTGGTGTATGTATTTTTTTGTCATTTTGTCGATTCTCAGCGAACATTAACATGCAATTTAACACGTTGAACGTCTCAAAATTGCTTTATGAAAATATCTACTTTGAATCATGTGGTCAGGCATTCCCGTAAATAAACGGCTAGGTACACTATCTAATAATAATAAAAAAAGATATTGGTGACGAATATCACTATATAATACAATATGATCATTTCAAAAATCACAGAATAATGTACATCAAACAATACTATTATAAAACCATAATGTTACAAAATTCGAAAATCTGATATACAGACAAAACCAACAAAGAATACAGAATCTTTTCAAGTTCATGAGCGTAATAAGAAAAAATATTGTATACTTTCATATTGTCCCGTTTAGTTTGCATTGAGCTAAGTGTGCAATATTCTACGATATTGCACGCATTGATATTGCACGGGAACTTTTTCTCGTGCTTGCTAAGAGCCGCGAAATAGCAATAAGGAACTACTTTCAAATAAAATAACGGAATCCTTTCTATAGTGTCAACAACAAAATACGTGTTTTTATTGTTCAACCTTTTATGGCAGAAATAGATAAAATAATTGAAATGGTCACTCACCCACTGTTTTTAACGTTATAGAATGGTAAACAGACTTTAGAAAATCGCTTGTTGCTTTCAATGACGTCATCCGACGTCGACGTCGTTTTCGCGCAAAATAATCATCCACACAAAATGAAACTGAATGACAAGACAGGAATTCCATCAAAGCTATAAAAATAACACAAATACAATGAAAAGTAATAGTCATACAATTAACCTATAATATTAGTCCATAATATAACAGATGTATCTCAAATAAAAAAGCGGAAAATTTACGTCCTTTCAATATATATTTAAATATTATGCCGCATGTATTATTATTTTTATTGTGCTTAACATATACTTTTACATTTATTTACCGTTTATATAGTAACCTGTTTATAGTATTCAGTTTAAAGGATATTTTTTTCTGGATTTTGTTTTGTTATTTCAATAAGAACAGCGTTTATGATAATATGTGGTGGCAAATTTGTATTTGTAAAACTAACATGATAGCATATATACTAATTTCTGTTTAAACAACCATAATGCACCTCCATGTCTGTAATAAGATGACAACGTGTATACATGTATACGCCTGTACTTGTAATTATTCGCACAGTGAATATCCTACTATTTCCTTAGATATTGAATATCTAATGTCAAACACGTTTCGTTGTCCTCTTGAATATTGCTCAGCTTCTTCCTAGCTCGTATGGTTTATTCCTATACTTTCTCTACATCTCAACGACTGAAATTGATATCTCGCCATAAAATCTAAATCATTGTGTAATATATATGTATATCTCTTTACTAGTTGCTATTATACAGCTTGTATTTGTATGTAACCTGAGTGAAATAAAGAAGTTTGAATTTTAATCATCAGCTGCATGCGTTGTAATGTTTTATCTCTCTATGCAATATATGTTTTATAATTCATTTTAAGAACACATTTGACAAAATCTATAACTTAAAATGTGGGGTCAATCACGAACATTTGCAAATAATGACGAAAAAAAGCATATAGTTTGTCCAAAGGTATGTGATACACAGCAACAATGAATATTTATCTTATGTCTTACAAAAATGTAAAGGAAATTTTAGTGGCCAGAGTTAGCATGACATTCGTTATTCGTTATTCAATATTTAAATTGAATATCGAAAAACAAAAAGAAACTCAAGATTCGTTATTCAACAAATCTATAGAGATAAAAGTCTAACAGGAAATGTAGCATTCAATGACCAGTCAACCAAAACAACGCACAGAAACAAACAATAATTACAAAGATGAATAAAAGGCAAGATATGACATCACAAACATAAACAAATTGACAATAGGGCTACTGCTTTGGACCGATCAGTGGCAAAAAAGGTCGCTTGGGTTGAAACCATGTTTAGGGGTATGCCAAACCTCACTCTTACACTATAGTCATCCCAATAAAACGGGACAGTGTAAATAAATATATCCCCCCACCAGGTTATATTCTCTAGCAAACAAGGCATCATTACTAGGCATATAACACAGACATGAGCATGTATATATGAAAATACAACAACAACATAGAAAGCCACAAAGCAAGTACTCTATGGCTTGGCAGAACAATAACACAACAAACCGTTAAAGGTACGACAGGACAAGATTTAAGACAAACATCAAACGCTATTGTCCTTTGAGAATTTATGTAGATGTCAGCATAGGGTCAACAATCTGTCTGGTTCTCGCGCAGTCAAACTGGAAAGCATAGTGGCGAACTATAAATGGGTCAACCACTAATGATGCAGTGCGTTGCAAAATGATAGGAACATAACGTCTTTTGATAAACTTCTTAACAAGTTTAATAAAGACTGCATGAAATTGATTATGACCTAGAATGTTAGAGAGTTTGTAAATCACATTACCATAGAAAGCAGGTTGTGATACTAGACTTTGTCGCAGAAGAGTTGGTAAATTTATTTTTATATTTTAAAAGTAGATCAGTGTAACGAATTTAAAGTTTTGAAAAGGTTTTTCGAAGTTTACGGGAACGATAGGCCTGATAGAGTACCTTCTTGGTTATACAAATGGCACGAATATTAATGTTCTCAACACGAATACAAGCTCAAGTTGAGAAACATGAATTGCATTAGAAGTAGCTTTAGTATAGATAGTACTGACCATAGTAGAAAAGAAAAAAGTGTCAGTGTTGAATATGTCATCCAGATACCTAGAGGTGTCATAGCAATCAAAAAAACACATTTGCGACAGGAGGTGCACAGTTTGTACCGATAGGGATACCAACAATTTGTCTAATCTATATATCTATCTAATACGAAAACTAGTACTTCTTGGCAAATTCGCATAGTGTAATTTTCTAAACTGCTGTTGGTAAACGCTTTAGTTTTGTTACAGGCCAAAAAAGGAGTTTTTTTCTATTAGCGATTTGTTTTTATGAATGCGAGCAATACGAGATTCAAACTCGAGGTTAATTATTCGACAAAATAATATGTTTTAAGTATCGAAATATACATAAATCGAAATATTTATTCAATAACTAAGATTTGAATATCTAAAAAATAAAAAGAGATCGAGATTCGTTATTCAACAAATATTTTGTGAATATCGAAAAACAAAAAAAATCGAGATTCGTTATTCAACAAACGTGTTGTGAATATCGAAAAACAAACACAAAAAGAGATTCGTTATTCAACAACTAAGTTTTGAATATCGAAAAGAAATCTAATCTCGAATCTGAATATCGAATACCGAATATCGAATATCATGTTAAATGCTAACTAGAGCCCGCCATACAAAGCTTATTCTGGTAATTTATAAATGTTCTAAAAATCGTCAAGTAAAATAGTCTTATTATCTGCCAATTTCCTAATATTGCGATAAATTCACACTTTTAATTCAACTTTTATATACTTCTTTTATACGAACATATTTAGATAGGAAACACAGTTTTTTAACAGTTAGTATATGCATGTTGTGGAATTGTTAGGTTTTAAATTGGAAAAAAGCATGCAACTAGTAATTCAAAATGTAATTGAAATAAAATTTGAAATTATTTTTAAATGCATATGATCTAAATGACAGTTTCACATAATTTAATCAAGTATTTTTTATGAGTCACTTCCGCTCAAAAAAGCAAATCTTTACGAAAGAGTCACGTTATATGTTGAACAGCTCTCAGTCTTAACGGGGGTCAAAATAACATACGGCAGATATGGGTCATTTTAAAAAAATCGAGAGATAGCTGTCCGTGGAAATTTTCTCTTTTCAACTAGTTTCATTACGTCTTTTTCTTGTTTGATTTATATAGGCTTTTATTAAATCACCTAACTATATTAGCCGTGTTTTACTAGAAACTCTACATACAATACGACGCAAACTCGACCAATATGAACCTAATTCGGCCAATATGAAAAAACAAGGCCAATATGAAGAAACTCGCCAATTTGAGATTTAAGTGACGTCATTCACGTTAAATAACGTCATTCGCGCTCGCTTTTCGACATATAAATGAAATTAACGCTACTATAAATAATCGCAATTTAAGTTAAAATACTTTGATTAAAAACAAATTATACTGTAGTGGCTGTTAATTAATAAAATTGTCATTAATTAAGTGTTTCATATTGTCCGAGTTATTGTTACTCGGACTGTCATATTGGCCCGCGGCCTTCGGACTTGACAGCCATTGGACCAATAACTGGGCCAAAATGAAACCACTTAATTAATAAGATATTAATATAATTTACAAATTCAAAGAAAACTTAACAATAACTGTGCAGTTTAAGAATTATGTATGGTACTGAACATGTCAAAGATGATGGGGTGTTTTTTTGGATACATTCGAGTGAGTGTCTTTACGTATTCGTTTGTCATGTCTTTGAAGTTACCAGTATTAAAGATAAATGCAATCTGATATTTAAAAACATAATACTGTAGAAACAAATGTCTTGCAAAGATAATGTCGTCTGCAAAACTAATCAATGTCCCGAAGAGCCTTTTTTTTCTTTGTTCATTTCTAAGAAAATGTCATTGATGTTACTGTCTTTGGTGTTACCAAAATGTAGTAACACCATATACCATTTTGTAACAGAAAAAACTTTGTATTGTTATTACTGGATCAAATTAATTTTACTGAAGCAATACGCAATTATCTGATAAAAATGCCTTCCTAATATAAATGTCAATCTAGTATGGCTTGTAAACAGAGTTGGAATATGTATCAATACAGTTCATATTGAATTAGAACAAAACGTAACAGCCCAGACACATAAGGTAACATCAATGACAACCAGTTTGTAACATGAGGGACAACTGTTTGAACATATGCATATTTAGTTATGTTTGTATAATGATGTTTAACATTTACAGTTACTGTGTATTAGATCTAGATGTAACATGCCGTCGAAATGTATCAAATGTATTGTGGACTATCGCTATTAAATATAACTGAGTGTATTGCCTTAATAGTCAAATTCGCAAAGTTTGATTAAGGTAACATCAGATACATATACAGCAACATTAAACACAATTGTATTATTGCAGAAATCACAATTTTCATATTAAATGTTTGTTCTTTTTGTTTTTAAACAATATGTGAACGTGTTATAAGCTTCCCAAAATAACGCCACAGAACAACTGCAGTTCTAACTTCGATGCAAAACTGATAAAAACTCTGGAGTCGTATTTGGTCTATCAACATATGTCATTTCTTTTGTTTTAAAACAGATGTGCACACGTATCTTGCATTAAAAATGCAAAACTGATAATAAGTCTGTAGTTGTCTTTGGTGTTACAAAATGTGTCGTTGGTGTAACCAGTTTTCAGAACAACACGAGTTTTACGATTTGAAAATTATAGATAGTTTGATGTTTGTATTAAAACGGATGTGACAATGTTACATTCATTCCAAAATGATGCCACTTCACGTGTACCGTGATAATTGTATTATAATAACAGCACAAACGAGGATGTGGACAGTCAACATCCTCGTTTGTGCTGTTATTATAATAACATTTAGTTTGACGCATATTCGTTTTTTATTTCTGTTCCAAATCTGATCTCTCCATTTTTTTTAATATAACCGTATACATCCTTATATAACCGTATTTGTAGCTTTACTGTGTTGTCTACGTACGTCCCTTTTCGTTTATTCTAATTATTTTTCATTTAACATGTTTAATATTCGCAATATAGGAGAAATGACCTGGTACATATTCAGTTCAATGTGATAGTATTGAATTATCGTTTGTGTGGGTTAACACAATGGGTTCATTATGTAACATATCGCCTCCATGTATTGTATTGAGCCATGTCAATTGTATATGTATGTGTATATATGCGCTAATAGAGTTACACACTATAAATATAACTACATGCCTACTTGCGTACAGTTTTCGTAGTTTTACTACATACAAAATTGTTTGAATCTATTATCACAGGTTATATTAACAGGAAAAAACTATGCATATTATAATATCACTACCGTGTTCAAACTTAACATTCCAGTTTAATGGCCCTACTGTATTCGATGTTATAGTTTTGATATGGTCATACGATATGCCTTCAAGTTAATACTGAATGTATACTCTATATAGTAATGTTAATGATCGGTCTGTACTATACATTGTCGTGTGTCTCTTTCAGAAAATATCCAAGCGTTTTAGAATGTGTGTTTGATATTTCATTTCTTTCCGAGGTAGCTTTCCTTAGTCTGCATGTTTAATTCAAAATACAGTAAATATGTATATTTATTACAAATATGTAACGATTAATATGTAACTTTATCTTATCAATAAATCCGAGTCAACAATATTACCTGTATGTATGTAAGATAACCCGACATATTACCTGTATGTATGTAAGATAACAAGTTGCGTTTACAAACTATGTAAATAGTGCTAAACGTTAACATTAATATTGATTTAACAAAAACGAAAGTAAATTAATTTCGTGGAAGAACTTGTGTCTCATACATATTATCAGGTGTAGTAAAAATGAAAATAATACATCTGTGTGGCAATATAAGTTTTGAATAAATAGTTTACACTAGATCATGGAACGTTAACTGAAACAAGCCAATACTAGAAGTCGTATATTGGATAGATCACTACTTAAAATAAAAACATCCAATAACAATCAACCGCTTGAATAACAATATTGATGTTAGGGTCATACAGGTGGAGTTGACGACACATATTTGTAATTGTTATCGAAACTGAAAGTAGGCAACTTTACAATGGCTTCGACGAAAACACCAGGTAAGACAATTTATAACTGGAAACAGTACTAACTATATTGTGCATGACAAGATCTCCATACGCTGTGGATAGGACTTCAACATGCATTGTATATGCATAGTTTATATATATATACGATGACAATCGATTAGGATCGGTTTACGGATATTATTATATAGCTACGATGAAACCTTGGTGGGGTATTTATTAGACAGTATGTGAGAATACTATAACAGTAAAATATGTGTGGTGGCGGAAAAGACATCATATAACGTCCGTTATATGGGAATTATATATCAACGATAAGAACAATAAAATAGCGTCTAACACCCGACACCCGATATTAAAACTTAAAGTAGATTAAATATATGATACCGGCGTTGCTAATTATATATTCGCCAACGCCTGCTATGCAGAATTGATGATTTACTAAAAGAAACATGATGGGAATCTTTACAACATCGGAGATATAAATGTTTACTGTAAACGGTTGTTTTATAATTGTTCACTGCCGAACACTTTCGTATTTATTCAGCTGTCTATGGTTAACAGACTGTGACTCATGTAAGTGGCAATAAGCATGCTTTACAACTTGAATTCCTAGAGAACTCGTCTGAAAACTTGAATGGTATGAACACAATTTTTTTTAACGTTGAAAGGTTACCATTTCACTTGCTGAAATGACGTTTTCGGAAACCAGTCTACTGAAATGAAGCATGGAATCATTACTATTTTTCACTTTGATATTCACAATCCTCAATAGCGCAGTTGGTCGAGGCGCCGTGTTACTGCCCAGGAAGGTAGGATTCAAGCCTGCTGATTTCCCTTTATTTTTTTTTATTTTTTTAAATTTTCATTGTTTTCATTATTGCTGATGGTAAGGTAGCAACAGTTCCTTTACATTTTTCACTTTGATAACGCAATCTTATAATTACACATGGTAACAGTGAACAGTTTATATGTGTTGTAATGCATACTCTAACGCACACGTATCCCTTACATGTGAACAATTGTATTCTGTGCTGATGTTACAAGGTAATTGTAATCAATATGTAAGGCATGTCAAGGTATTTGAACGGAAAGAAGCGATGTCGCCCACATTGATTTAAAATGCTTGGTAGGAAGAACTGATGGTAAAAATCGGGAAGAATGAAAGAAAAAACGGTCGTGGCATGTTTATATCTCCGTGACAACATTTTTTTTAATACTGTTTTAACACCCTTGACTTGATATATTATTATGTAAAACCTTGCTTGTTGTCTCTGTTACTAGCCTCAGTAGGGGAGGCCTCACGATGTCCTTTAAGAAATTAAAGTAATCACCAGACAGTAAATACTCAAACTTCTCTTTATATGGACTCATTCTCTTACCAACTAATGTTCGCGAGTGGAACGGTTTACCACACGATAGTATAGACACGTATTCCATAAACTGATTCAAACACACACCCGCCAAAATAAATTCATGTTGGAAGTAGGAAATCACAAATTCTATATACTCTAAGTTCCAATTCTAAGTTCCAATTGAAGTTCATTGATTCTTTATCTTTTCCAGAAAAATATAATCGTAACTGTTACAGTGGTAGTATTGAAATCAGTTTTTTTCTATGGTGTTTTACGTGATTTTTAACACATTTAATTTTATATATGACGGTCGATTTTTTTTTGTGATGGAGGCAGACTACCCTGTTATTTCAATTCGAAACAATTTTAGCATTCACTAAGTTATGATATTAAAGTTTAAATCTGTATGGCATCACATCAATAACATCATAAAAGCGGATAAAACATTTTAACGTCCGTCACAACGATATGATGACGATGGTGAGGGTACGACAATTAGAAAAGGACCGTATACATATATATAGTTAGCGCTATGTCATTCTAAACATAATTATAAGAGACTAGTCAAGTGTTAAATCAAGTGAGAAACACGATATTTAACATCTTTAAAAACTTATTTATTATCTCAAATCAGATTTGAAATTACCTGATTAACAACAGCTGTTCACTTTTCGAGATAAAATTAGGCTTATACACATATAAAATAATACTTATCACATTATTAACATATAAAACAATACGGGTAATTACAGTGTTAGTCTATTTATACAGAAAATGTCCACTTCTCTGTAAACTATTAAAACAGGCTATAGCAGTATCACGAATCAATTCTTGGTTTGAAAAAAGATAAAAGAAATATCTGTCGCAGGATGACCCTAGTGGTTGGGGCTAACTCAGGAAAGAATCAATGACGGTGAATGCATTTACATCAGTTTAATGCAAATTTTAAAATATGATAGATATATATACAAAATACAAGCGAATACACAGATGAAATATGAAAAGAATGTTCTTAGTATTGTAACAAATACTGAATGTGTTGACTGATTATATACGACACTAAAGTGTTGTTAAAGTTATAACAATGTTGATCTATGATCTAGCGCGATAACTGTGATGCGCGAGAGCTAATGAAGATGATCCAATGAGTGATTGTCATCAAATGCCTTCTGTAAGGGTTGATGACGCGATATGTATGATGATTAACTTCCACCGAGGTTGTGGATTATGTTTCTCCAGTGAGGACTGATAACGGGCCCACCTCGTGTCCCGGGGGTTGTCGCTACTAGAACCTGGCCATGCTGCGCAGGTACGGGGACCGTCTCCACCGCTCTTAACGTTATGCGTGGAAGCTTAGCTCCACTCCGGAAGGCTTATATTTAAACCTGGATGGCTTATATCCAACCCTGGATGGCTTAGGATGTAATTATACATACGTTTTAGATGTCGGTTGATAAACATAACAATCTTGCATAATTATCATTACCCAAACAAACCATTATTAAATATATGTAAGCTGTACTAATGATGAATAGCAATGTATACATATTCTACAACGCCATGTATACGACATGTACGTCGCTGTTAACTAATGCCCCTAATACATGTAATATACAACGTTATCACATCACTCGTATATTACACTCACTGAGTTATGCATGCACACATGTATATCAACAAATGCCCATATTATACAACGCTATGTATACGCGTCGAACATTTATACTAGTCACTCATCTCATTGTTAACTAATACACCTAATATACAATGTTATCAATTCAATCGAGTATTACAATCGCTGAGTTATACGACAACGTTAACTAATGTACCTATTATACAACGTTATCAAATTAATATTGTTTAACGATAAATGATCAGTTACAATAATTACATATAATAAAGTAACTTCAAAGTCATATGCTAGTCTCAAGTTAATGTTTGAAAAACCTAAAACTAGCCGGATGTCGTAACATCGCCAAACAAGATGGCGCCGCCTAAAAGTTAATAAAATAAATACTGACCACATATTGCCTGTGAATTTCGCCGTCCAACTCATGCTCCAAACAAAGCAACTATCAAACAATCCCGGCCAAAACTAGAAGACAATGGATTTTATAGCAAACGTAACGCCTAAACCATTATTTCCCCCCGTTCAGTCCGTGACATACGTGGCTAAATTCGCGGTATTAAATTCTACACAAAATGGCCTTTACGTAATTTTTCCTTTTAAGGAGATAGACCTATACTTTTACATGCATTAGCATCAAACTAAACTTATTAAACGGCCCTTCCGGACTTAAAATGTGCACGGGTTTCCAAGTTACCTGAATATATCATGAACATTGTGAATTTAGTTCAACTAAACAATGAATTAGGGTGTAACTAGCAGGTGCTTACATGTGATATGTACGACCAATACGCTCTACCCGTGACATTTGGTGACAATATCCATTTATCAATGTAAGTTAATGTGCTAAAATGTGTGTTTATCACAGAATCTTTATCTCATATAATACTGCACGAGTATCATTATACAAGGAACATTTAATTATCACATATAATTCATTCTATTAGTAAACCGAATTATTACAAAATGGACAGACTCTTTCAGCTTCTGGAATACGCTTGTATCAACCAGTTTCAATGCGAATAGGAGCCGTTCTACAGCGGAATTTGGCAAAAGCCGCTCTGTGAGTTTTTGGTAAAATAATATTATATTATCGCTCCGTTATAAAAGTATTTTTAAAAAATCTATACGCTCTCACTATGTTTTTACCTGTTCCACTACTTGCACTTTCAGAATTAACTCAGTCCTTCCATTCATTAACATGTATGTTGAAAAACCATTTTATACAGTTAAAGACACCTTTATCAAACAAGAGATCAACATACGTTTATTAACTTTACTCTCTGGTAACATATTAAGCCTTAACCATTGGCCGGATATACATTTGATTTGCCTTCAAAACACTGGTTTCCATCCAAGATCAACAGCAACTGCAGCATTTGGAGTGCTCCTTGTTGTTTCCAGGAAATATCGTATTGCTCTATTCTGAATGGACTATATGCAGGAGAATTTTTGGGTTTCACAAATAGCAGCTCCATATGCAACTGCAGTTGCCCCGACTGTAGCATCAGAAAGTTTACGAAAAACATGTGTTGGCATGCCACCTAATACTTTAAATTTAGAGATCTGAAGACCTATGCTGGCTTACTGCGAAACAAACTAAGCAGTTACTTAGTAATCCAAACATTAATTTAATATATTTCCAAGGTAAACATACTTATCAACTACACGGATAACTTCGAATTTCCATACACATGAATTAAAAAATAGTCATTTTAACAGCAGGAGGTTTAAAATGAACAATATTCTTTTACTTTTATTTACTACCATACGATTGCTTTTACGGCCAGAAGTACGTCATCGGCATATAGTAAAATACATAATTTTTCATCTGCATTAATATTTACACCAGAGCTATGTCGGTAACAAAAAATCGGTGATACAGAACACCCTTGTCTTAAACCAGTCGTTACTTCAAGCCACTCGGTTGTATATCCATTTACTCGAACACAGGATGAAACTGATGTATAAAGACTTGTTTGCGTTATACATTTTAAAATTATTATTTTTTCCAGAGACTACTCCTGATGACGGACTCATAAACTTTTTTAAAATCGATAAATGCTGCAAAAGTAGAAAGTTTCTTTTTTTATCCTAGTTTCAATTAGATTTGTTAGCGCTGAAATATGATCTATTGCACTATGTTTTTTTACGAAATCCGTTCTGTTCTTCGACTATTTTTGAATTTGATTCCACCCAGCTAATCAAACAATAACAAAATCTCGGTCTGCGGGATGTAGGTCACAACGATTATACGGGAGTGGAGGATTAGAGAGCTAGCATAATTTATGTTCAGAAATATAATGTGAACGTTAACAAATACTTAAATAAGGTTAATTTGATACAATAAATATATCCTTCAGATTGCACATCCTATGGAAGTGACTACGATCTCGCTTGTATAGGATGTACCTGTGCCCTTTTGTTGATGTTGGTCGTCGGTTTTGCCATTGTTGTCTTTATTGGATTTAAGAAAGGATGGCTGGGATTTAATAGGTAATATTGTTTCATACTAAACTGGTATTATAATTATAGGTAATTATATCTGTATTGGGATACATGCACGAGTTCTTCCGCGTAACAATATTGCGCGACTTTAAGAGCGACTTTAGGAGCGCAATATGTATATGCGGAAGAACGAGTGCATTTATCCCAATACAAATACAATAACTTTTTTTATTGTATACGCATTTTTAATTTAAAACAATAAAATGGGTTGTAACATTTAATTTTTACCAAAAACATTTATTTCAAACAAGTATACCACTTGTTTTAATTCCCGATCTTCACCGAATACCCTGAAATATTCTTATAATCTAATATAACACTTATGCTAAATTTTCTTAGAAATCCAACATTATGCATATGTCAATGCCCTACTCTTAACTTTCACTTTCAGAAATCTAGGTTACCAGAGAGCTCGATCGGACGATGAGAATGGCGAACACGAGAGGCACCTACAACTGGAGACAATGGGGACACTGACCAAGGAGAATAATAAACTCAGGAGGAAGCTTCGTCAAGAAACGATTGAGAAGGACGACGCTCTCAACAGGTCAAACACACGAATAAGACAGCTAAATATTTTATGGATCGTTAACATTAACTGTTAATTAATGGCTTATTAATATTACTTTAATTAATACATAATATTACAGGTTATTGAATTTGTATGGCTAAATATTACTTGGAACGAGTTGTCTTGGCAAAGGACGACGAGCTTGAGAGTCGTCCTGCGCCAAAACAACGAGTTCCAAGTAATATTTAGCCATACAAATTCAATAACCTTTTTATTGTATACTTTCATATTGTTTTCGACCAATGTTAATTGTATGACTATTACTTTTCATTGTATTTGTGTTATTTTTATAGCTTTTGATGGAATTCCTATCTTGTCATTCAGTTTCATTTTGTGTGGATGATTATTTTACGCGAAAACGACGTCGACGTCGGATGACGTCATTAAAAACATCAAGCGATTTTCTAAAGTTTGTTTACCATTCGATAACGTTAAAAACAGTGGGTGAGTGACCATTTCAATTATTTTATCAATTTCTGCCATAAAAGATTGAAAGAAAAAAAACACGTATTTTTTTGTTGACACTGTAGGAAGGATTCCGTAATTTTTATTTGAAAGTAGTTCCTTATTTCTATTTCGCGGCTCTTAGCAAGCACGAGAAAAAGTTTCGGTGCAATATCAATGTGTGCAATATCGTAGAATAAGAATACATATTTATGGAGTTATGGTAATATAGAGAATGGGTAAAAGGTAAATAATCCATAAAAGTTAAATATGAATACCAAAAATAGCAGTTGTCTCCCTGCATAACCATACATAATTATTTCTCGAAAAGATTACAGTATATATAAATGAATGCACTCGCTTTAATCGAGTTTTAAATAATTGAACAAACAAGATTAGTACAGACAATATGTAATAGAAATGACGTTTAATATTTATTTTGCCACACAGATATTTATGAAATAACTTCAATAAACTGTGATTTAGTACTACATATATAATTGGAATACTTGTATAGATTAAGTGCCATGATGTCCAGTCGATTAAGGGACGGTAATGCAGACATTGCTGACCTCAGCGACGGCAACAGACCAACGAAGCTAGGTGACCGCTTCTCCGAGCTTTACGACAATGAATGGACCAGCGCGTATGTTAGTCTTGAGGATTTTAATAAACAGAGCTTTTCTGAAAAGGACTGTGCTACGGTTTTGCTGGATATTCTACAGGTGAGATCTTCCACTTGAATTTTTTGATTGTTTAACGGTTGCTTATCGCATATTTCAGTTATGTAGTGCAAGCGACCACGCCCCCCCCCACCCCCCATCCGACTACCACATATACCCTATCCTAACCCACCCCTCAAACACACATTTAGAACACTTGACCGCTCCCCTTTCCTTCCCGCTTTAATCCGACGTGTACAAATCAACTTGTTTAATTAATATTAAGACTCATAGCTTATCAATAAAATCTAACAAAGACATTTATATCATAAACAAATTCTAATGTTTTGTTTTACAAATGCTGATAAATTCAACCATGAACAAATGATGAACATTAAAAACTAATATACAATAACAGTATTCGATTGCAATTAGTGTCGTTGTGCATACTCGTACATGTTGATTTCTTATGATTGTATTGTGCTAAAGATAAATTATTTCAAATGCTCAATCATTTAATAATCATTACAGGAATGTTTTAACGTGTGCAAGGCCACAGCAACAAAACAATTGAAGATGATAGAACACTGGATGACATCAGCGGACGTAAGTAGTACCTATGCATCAAATGATATGACTACCATTTCTAAAAGTTAAATGCACACACGGCAATCTTGATTTTTTTAAAACATGCATATTTGCAATCATTAATATTAACTATTGGAATAGTTCAAGGCAATTTGTTTTTACATATTACTTACTTTTGATAATATTGCACCAATAGTATATTTTAAACTCTGGATGAATATTAAAGAATTTTGAAATCTCAATTTTTTATTTAATTAGATGCAAGCAGTTTTAAAGTCAAAATAAGGCATAGCTAATAAATCGAGTTGCTAATTTTAATGCTCGAATAAAACTGAAGATTGCCATGTGTCCCTTTAAAATCGAACAAAGTACATAATAGCGTCCATCATGTACATGCTAGCATGTTAGTTTTTAATTACATCGTCTCCTAGTCGTGTTTTTAATGCGATTTCAAAACATAGTATACATCACAAGCTTTCTATCGTCTGCAGTAGTGGGTGCATATATATTGCGCGCTAAGGATTTTTACCACAATCTTGTTTTCTTTGAACCTCGTTATAATCCGGAACCGCATTAACATCAGAGTATTATATAAGAGCGTTAGAAGTTCTGGGTTATGGCTTAGAAGAATGCCCGTGAGAGGAGTCGCCGCCCCCCACCCAATGTTCAGAGTATGCTTTGCACCCCCCCCCCCCCCCCCCCACTCAACCCCCCCCCCCCGTCCCCCCCCACCCACCGTCACCAATAATTTGATCAAAAAATGGTTAGCGCTCAAAAGTACCTTTTGCTCTATATAATGTTGTATGTCTTGGTGTAATTGAGCATGCTGGTGGATAATGTTTTTGTTTTTTTTTATTGTGAAAAAGTTTGGCCCCCACCCGTAATCATGCTAATTGAAACATGCTTTTTATATTAATAGCTAAATATCTTTCTTTTTTATAAAGATCGGCCCCACTCATCCTCCCCCCACCTTCCCCCAATAATTGAAACGTTCCTACGCCCATGAAATATGTTCCTGCTTCCAAAGATCCCCTTATGGCGTTTCAGTTTATATTATCATGCGTCATTATACTCTGGATTATCGAACGTTAGTATATAATAATTGTTATTTTCTCCTTTCTGGATTATCGAACGTTAATTCATAATAATTATTGTCTCCTTTCTGGATTATCGAACGTTAATATATAATACTTGTTTTTTTCTCCTATTGGTTTATTGCCATTGCAGAGTGACGATGGCCCGTCTGACTGTCAAAGTGACAATGTACGTATTACAGTTTCACCCCCTGTTCAGATAATGTTGAAATATTTTTGAAAGGTTAAATAGACTGCATACCAGTATTCGAAAGCTAAAATCAATATAAATACAAACATTTGAAACCTTAGACTTTATGGTTCCAACATATTTACTGATGTTCTATAAATAATGTTTCAAACATGTACAAAACAGAAAACTAAAATACCATATTTTAATATGCATATATGAAGATGGTGTTTTTGTCTTCATTTATTCATTTTTTAATATACTGAAGCGTATCCATGGCCGGGATGGTAAAGACGCTGCGTTTGAAACCCTCTCGCCTCTCAGCATTGTTGGTTAGAATCCCACTGGGAGCTCGAATTGTAAGTGAGAAAGTGTCGATTCTTACGGATGGCGAGATATATTCAGTACTGTTTCTACCGAGGAAAAATGTTCTCCTTGTACCACGAAAAAAGTCGATCGTCATATATAGCCTAAATGAGAGTTAGAATGAAAGACGTGAAACACAATTCAATCAACCAACCATGTTTAATATGCATATTGAAAATGACATTAAGTTGGCATCCGTGGTATCTCGCTTGTATCTCGCTTGCCAATAATGAAAAACCATAATCCTCAATAATTAGCTGTTTAGGTTCATATTGAAGTATATAGGCACTGCAGATTTCCTGAAGAAATTAAGGACATGTATTTGATATGCATCGATTCTTTTAGTAAGATGGTGTTGCGGGTTGTATAGTGTCATACTCAGTGAGTGTTAAACTCTCTTTAATAAGCATATTATCATTATTCACAGAAGTCTTTCCGCATGTCGAGCGATCTTTTGAAGAGAATCAAGGATGAATGGAAAGATTTTGCTTCTAAATCATTAACAGAGATACAAATGGTAAGACGATCTTTATTAAGTAACATGTCAAGAAAGTCTCATTAGTTCCTTTACTTTTCTATTCTTTTCTATTTAAACATTAAATATCCGAGGCACTAATGCAGAAAAAAACATAAGTATAAAATTTCGGGTAAACTCTGTGTCCCGACTAAAGTATTTAAATCTATTCAAACTCCATTTCAAAACAACCTTTAAGAAACGAAAGGCGACGGTTTTGCTTAATGGTTATATTTTATGACATATGAAAAACGAATGAATTACATTTTTGAAGGTATATGTGCTATGGACTGAGTGGAAAAAGTAGTTGATGAATGTGTGTTGTAGTCTTAAAATATGTGTGGCTGTTATTTAAGACGCTTAAATGGGCGTGAAAGGTGTTGCAACTTTTATAACCTGTCGTGTTATTATTTACTTGTCCTTTGGGATTCGAAACCAATCCGTGTGACTTTTTAAGTAGTCAGCCGCTTAATCCGGTGCTAGAGGGCATAATAAGTGTTGCACCTGGCATTACCTCTGATGGTGTCAGACCGGTGAAAATCAGACCATTGAACACAATGCAAAATAGGCTATTTTTGGAGATCAGACACAAGTTCCACAATATTCGTTCGCTTAAATACAATAAACAAACTTGGTTCGTAATATCTGTAATAAAACACCGATTCACTTTTTCAACATTTCGCGTCATTCATTCACACTGTGCGTATTTTTAAATAAATATCTGTCAAAACCACTTCTCTACCTACCCTCTGTGCGCATACTCTCAAGAAATAGTCCTGACAAACACTTACTATTCATGACATCAGACATAATACTTTAACATCAGGTTATATTTAACAATGAAATACAAATTAATCTTGGGAAAAACACAGGACTGCCAAAACTGATTAACACAAAATCCTGAGATTTTTAACATTTAAGATTTAAAGCGGGCGAAGAACATTTTTAAATGAAAATTTGGAGCGCGCGACTTGATTTTCGCAATACTTTTTTTAAAGTGCAAAATATTTATGCAATTAATACAAATTGATGTATTGTTTGATAGTTATAGAAAATAAATAATAAATAAATTTCTTCATAACTCTAATACAAATTATAATCATCGTACGCAGCAGCAGTTGTTATAGTGTTACCACTCACAAGGAGTTGCTAGTTCCTCACACTTACGATTTCAGTTAGCTTGACCAATTAAAGAAGTCACAGATATATTAGAAAGTTCGAATTTTTTCATGGAACTATTTTAGCATACTATGACCCTGAAGTACTTTCTGACTGGTCTGACACCTCATGCGCAGACACAGTAAATCCGAGTCTGCTACGTATATCTCCTGCCACATTATGCTATATATGAGTCTATGCTACGCAGTAAAAACGTTGTTATATTATATCGTACTTTACGTATGAAACCACCAATTGATTGCTGAACTGACACCGATGTTAAAATGTCACATATTATTTATTTGCTGTAACTTCAAGTAAAGTATGATAATGCAGGAGTGTAATTTTTATATGGAAAAATAGTTGTCCACTTGAAAAATCACCAGAAAAGGTGAGGTCAAAAGACATGTAAAAAAGTTCTCGTTTGTTCATTGATAGTTGCTCACAACGTGTATGCATAGATTCAAAATTTGGAAAATGTTCATCAATTATTCAGTAAAGCATATCAATACAATTCTTATACATACAACAACACACTTGAAATGCTATTTTCCCCTACATATAATGCCCATTAACAACAAAAACGGAGGGATTACTTTTTACTATAGGAACTAAGTTGGATTATATGTTTACATGCAATTTGTGGCGGTAAACCTTTAACGCTTATATTTTGTGTTTTAGAAGACATTGCGAGCTCTGAAACAACATTTCACAGGGAAACCTTGGAGCCAGGCTCTGTACATCAACTCTGTGGAGAAATATGCACACAAGTGCACGGAGCTGTGTTGGTTGATGGCGGTTCAAGACCCTCCGATGACTTGCTGCTTTTCTATTGATTCGAATACCAATCTATTTAAACCCTACACACGTAGTGGACCTTACATAGACTACATAGTTTGGCCGGCAATTTTTGTCGCAGAAGGCGGGGCTATAGTTGCTAAGGGAGTGGCGCAGTTTACAAACAAAAGAACAGTCTCTCAGAAAAAAGAGTTTTCTGTTTCGTTGTAATCAACTGCTTTATTTCATCAACTTATATAACATCTTTTACAAATCAGTAAATATAAAAACATAAGTAAAACGGGATAAGTAAGTGTATTACTGACATTATAAGTCTGATGGAATAATGTATTGTTTAATGGTCATAGTTTTATTTTATTTTATTGATGTTATTTTTATTTCTCGATTTAAGAGAACACAATACGCAGTTTTTCAAAACCGTTACAAACCATTAAAATAATTTCTTCAGTCTAAATGTGCCCATTAGCTACGTTCTCGTCTTAATATATATTTACCACTACGGTTATATCCTAAATTTGTTCTTTCATTTTTAGACGTGCAGAGAAGCAGAGCAGTCAAGCGAAAGCGGACATTGGGCGACTCAAAATGCAGTTAAAGAACGAAAAGGATGAACAAAAAGAGGAACTCAACAGGTATACTGCAATTATATAATATTATAGTTTGACATACTACATCTAGTATTGCTGCTTGTAGTAGTGTGGTTTGTATTGTATATTTTATATACTCAGTTGCAAAAGAAGGTGTACACTTTGAAAAGTTTACTTTACACCGTATCCTCTTTATCAAGCGACAGCCCCTAATGATTCAACCTATTGAAAAACAAATGAAATATGATTTTGGCACTGGAATTATAACAACGTTGGTAACAAACATGACATAATCATTTTGGAATTTGTCAATTTAATTCTAAAACAAATATAATACAATTAAATCAGAGACTAATAATAAGTGCGTTGTTTATTCCTAGAAAACAAGGTCATGGCAGTGGTGACGAGCAAGGACTAGGCTCTGACCATGCTAATTGAATTTGCGCATTGTGTATTAAGAAATACACTTGTTCCCACCAGAGGTGACGTTTTGGAGATCCGCGTTGTGTGGTGTGAATGGTACAACTTCTGGTCGACTTTTGTATTTATTTGTATAAACTGACATATCATTTATGTGTTATTTGTATATTGCCTATTAAAGCCGCATTGTTTGTTGTTACAGCATATAATCTCAGACTGCCGGGGATATCTTTATTTACACTGTACTGTTTTATTGCCATAACAATATGGTAAGAGTGAGGTTTGGTGCATTCTAGAACCAGCCCATTCTAGAACCAGCCCCCCCCCCCCACACACACACACACCTCTCCCACCCCCACCCCCATCGGCCTTTTTTGCCACTGACCGTCCCAATGCGGTAACCATATTGTCAACCCTTTTATGTTTGTGATGACGTGTCTTGGCTTTTAATCATCTGTAACATTGTTGGTTGTTACTATTCGTGCTTTCGGTTGTCTCTGTTCATTGAATGCTAAATTTGCTCATCGAATTTTATATTTACATTTGATGATATAAGTTTGATTGTTTTGTGTTATTTTTCTATCTAAATTGATGGAATTAATGTACAAGTGAAGGCAAGTTGTTGTATTTGAAACGATCACAAACCATTTCAACCATTGCTTCATATGTGTCCATGAGCTAAGTTCACGTTTTCTAAAAGTCGTCCCGACTACAAATAAGTAGTGTTATTATTTGCTAATCTTTGGGATCATCAAGCCCCAGTTGTGTGGCTTTAAGTAGAATATCGCTTTAGCCGGTGCTAGGGACGTTAGAGGTATTACAAAAAAAAAAGCATAACTTCTCATGAACAGACTCTATAAAATCGAATCTGCCATTTTACTCTCTTGTTTTGTGTTTGATGCTTTAAAGTGATCTCCTTTTCCGTATGTATATAACCAACATTACAGTTAATATACCTTAAATATGTTATTTCTCTTTAAGACAGACAGCGTACCAGAAGAGTCAATCGACAGAGATCGATCGACTAAAGAAACAGTTACAGAAAGAAAAGGATTTGAAAAACGACGCACTAAGCAGGTGTATACATTTGCTAATGATATACATGATATACAAACTACAATAATGGTTTATGGTATAATAGTACTCTTCTATTGATAGTACATTCTTGAAATAAAACTCCATGATGGTTTTATATTAATTAGGAATACATTCAATTCTCGGTATTTCATTATTCCAATATTAAAACGTGACACTCACGTAAAGATCAATACAAGTGTAAGCATGCCTTTGTAAAGTGCTATTTCGCTCAATAGCATGAAAAAGAAAAACAATCCATGTCTTATCTAAATGTGTCCATGAGATACGCTAACGTCTTCTGAAGCCATCCTAACAGTTATCCTCAATGTGTCCTTTCTTTTTTAGACGTGCTTAGTATTAAAACAATCAAACTAAATGTGTCCTTTCTATTTAGACGTTCTTAGTAATAGAACATTCAAACAAATGTGTCCTTTCTCTTTAGACGGGCTAAGTAACAAAACATACAAACTGTATGTGCCCTTTCTCTTTTAGACTTGTCGAGTACCAGAACATGCATACTAAATATGTCCTTACTCTTTTAGATGGCTTAGTATTAAAACATTCAAACTAAATATGTCATTTCTCTTTTAGACTGTCGTGTACCACAACATTCATACTAAATATGTCCTTTCTCTTTTAGACGTGCTTAGTATCAAAACATTCGAACTAAATATGCCCTTTCTCTTTTAGTGGTGCCGAGTACCAGAACATTCATACTAAGTATATCTTTTCTCTTTTAGACGTGCTTAGTATCAAAACATTGAAACTAAATGTGCCCTTACTCTTTCAGACTTGTCGAATACCAGAACATACATACTAAGTATATCTTTTCTCTTTTAGACGTGCTTAGTATCAAAACATTCGAACTAAATGTGCCCTTTCTCTTTTAGAGGTGCCGAGTACCAGATATTCATACTAAATATGTCATTTCTCTTTTAGACGTGCTTATTATCAAAACATTCAAACTCAATTTGCCCATTCGCTATCAGACGTACCGAATACCAGAACAGCCATACTAAATATGTCCATTTTTTAGACGTGTTTAGCATTAAAACATTCAAACTAAATATGTCCTTTCTTTTTTAGACGTGCTAAGTATTAAAACATTAAAACTAAATTTGTTCTTTCTATTTGAGAGGTGCCGTGTACCAGTAGTCAAACTAAATATGTCCTTTCGTTTTTAGACGTGCTTAGTATTTAAACATTCAAACTAAATATATCTCTTTAGACGGTCTAAGTATCAAAACATATAAAACTAAATGTGCCCTTTCTCTTTTAGAGGTGCCGAGTACAAGATATTCATACTGAATATGTCATTTCCCTTTTAGAGGTGGTTAGTATCAAAAACATTCAAATAAATTTGCCCTTTCTCCTTAAGAGGTACCGAATACCAAAACAGCCATACTAAATAATTTTTTTTTTTTAGACGTGTTTAGTATCAAAAACATTCAAATAAATTTGCCCTTTCTCCTTTAGAGGTGCCGAATACCAGAACATTCATGCTAAATATGTCATTTATTTTTTAGACATGCTTAGTATTAAAACATTCAAACTAAATGTTCCCTTTTTCTGTTAGAGGTGCCGAGTACCAGATATTCATACTTACTATGTCCGTTCTCCCTTAGACGTGCTAAGTATCAAAACATTCAAAATAAATATGACCTTTCTCTCTTAGAGGTGCCGAGTACCAGATATTCATACTAAATATGTCCTTTCTTTTTAAGACCTGCTTAGTATTAAAACATTCAAACTAAATGTGCCCTTTCTCTTTTAGTGGTGCCGAGTACCAGAACATCCGTACTAAATATGTCCGTATTTTTAGACGTGCTTAGTATTAAAACATTCAAAATGAATGTACCCTTTCTCTTTTAGAGGTGCCGAGTACCAGATATTCATACCAAATATGTCCTTTCTATTTTAAACGTGCTTAGTATCAAAACATTAAAACTAAATTTGTTCTTTCTATTTGAGAGGTGCCGTGTACCAGGTATTCAAACTAAACATGTCCTGTCGTTTTTAGACGTGCTTAGTATTTAAACATTCATACTAAATATGTCCTTTCTCTTTAGACGGGATAAGTATCAAAACATTTAAAACTAAATTTGTTCTTTCTCTTTTGGAGGTGCCGAATACCAGAACATTCATACTAAATATGTCATTTATTTTTTAGACATGCTTAGTATTAAAACATTTAAACTAAATGTGCCCTTTTTCTGTTAGTGGTGCCGAGTACCAGATATTCATACTAACTATGTCCGTTTTCCCTTAGACGTGCTTAGTATTAAAACATTCAAAATAAATATGACCTTTCTCTCTTAGAGGTGCCGAGTATCTGATATTCATACTAAGTATGTCCTTTCGTTTTAAGACCTGCTTAGTATTAAAACATTCAAACTAAATGTGCCCTTTCTCTTTTAGTGGTGCCGAGTACCAGAACATCCGTACTAAATATGTCCGTATTTTTAGACGTGCTTAGTATTAAAACATTCAACATAAATGTACCCTTTCTCTTTTAGAGGTGCCGAGTACCAGATATTCATTCTAAATATGTCCTTTCTTTTTTGGACGTGCTTAGTATCAAAACATTCAAACTAAATTTGCACTCTCTCTTTTAGAGGTGACGAATACCAGAACAGCCATCCTAAATATGTCCTTTTTTAGACGTGTTTAGTATTAAATCATTCAAACTAAATATGTCCTGTCATTTTTAGACGTGCTTAGTATTTAAACATTCAAACTAAATATGTCCTTTCTCTTTAGACGGGCTAAGTATCAAAACATTTAAAACTAAATGTGTCCTTTATCTTTTAGATGTGCCGAGTACCAGATATTCATACTAAATATGTCCTTTCTCTTTTAGACGTGCCGAGTACCAGATATTCATACTAAATATGTCCTTTCTCTTTTAGACGTGCTTAGCATCAAAACATTCATATTAAATGTGTCCTTTCTCTGTACACGTGCTAAGTATCAAAACATTCATACTAAGTGTGTCCTTTCTCTTTACACGGGCTAAGTACCAAAACATTCAAAAAAAATGTGTCCTTTCTCTTTTAGGTGTGCCGAGTACCAGAACATTCAAACAAGTGAGGATAAAATTCAGTTACAGAAAGAAAAAGATGAGAACATAGACGAACTAAACAGGTATACTATATATAGTTATAAAGTGTATAGTGTACAACGGATGCTTGACGTTTGAACTAGTAGTTTAGAGTTTACATCTAGTATTACTGCGTGTAGTAAGGTGGTGGACATTGAATGTTTTATGTAAACAATATAGGCCAGAGACTAAGTGCGTTGCTTATTCCTAGGAAATAATATCATATTGGCGACGAGCTTGTACCACGCTATTACTATGTTTACTAAATCAAGAAGCACATTGCGCAAGAGAAACACTTGTTCTTACCAGAGGTGATGTTTTGGAATTTCGCATTTTGTGAATTCTACACTTTCCTTTCTGTTCGACGTTTGTATTTATTTGTATAACCTGACATCGTTTGATGATATTATTTTATTTATGTTAATTTTGTATCTAAATTTAAGAGAACACAATACGCAGTTTTTCAAAACCGTTACAAACCGTTGTAACAACCATTTCATCAGTCTAAATGTGCCCATTAGCTACGTTCTCGTCTTAATATATATTTACCATTACAGTCATATCCTAAACTTGTTCTTTCTTTTTTAGACGTGCAGAGAAGCAGAGCAGTGAAGCGAAAGCGGAGATTGGGCGACTCAAAATGCAGTTAAAGATAGAACAGGATGAGAAAAAAGAGGAACTAAACAGGTATACTGCAATTATATAATATTATAGTTTATAACGGATGCTTGAAGTTTGACCTACTAGTTATGAGTTTACATCTAGTATTGCTGCTTGTAGTAGTGTGTTTTATATTGTATATTTTATATACTCAGTTGCAAAAGGAAGTGTACACTTTGAAAAGTTTATTTTACACCCTATCCTCTGATTCAACCTATTGAAAAACAAATGACAATATGATATTGGCACTGGAATGATAACCACGTTGGTACCAAACATGACATATTCATTTTGGAATTTGTCAATTTAATTCTAAAAACACTTTACAATTAAATCTAAACAAACTCGGTGTACCCTTTCTTTTGCAACTGAATAAAGATCAGAGACTAATAATAAGTGCGTTGCTTATTCCTGGAAAACAAGGTCATTACAGTGGTGACGAGCAAGGACTATGCTCTGACCATGCTAACTGAATAATTTGCGCATTGTGTATTAAGAAATACACTTGTTCTCACCAAAGGTGACGTTTTGGAGGTCCGTGTTGTGTGGTGTGAATGGTACAACTTCTTGTCGACTTTTGTATTTATTTGTATAACCTGACAGATCATTTATGTGTTATTTGTATATTGCCTATTAAAGCCGCATTGTTTGTTGTTGCAGCATATAATCTCAGGCTCGCGGGGATATCTTTATCTGGCCCCCTCCACCTCTTCCACCCCCAGCGGCCTTTTTTGCCACTGACCGTATTGTGAACCCTTTTATGTTTGTAATGACATGTCTTGGCTTTTAGTCATCTTTAACATTGTTGGTTGTTTCTATGCGTGCTTTCTGTTGACTCTGTTCATTGAATGTTAAATTTCCTGATCGAATTTTATATCTACATTTGATGATATCATTTTTTGTGTTATTTGTATATCTAAATTGATGGAATTAATGTACAAGTGAAGGCAAGTTGTTGTATTTGAAACGATCACAAACCATTTCAACCATTGCTTTAATCTAAATGTGTCCATGAGCTAAGTTCACGTCTTCTAAAAGTCGTCCCGACTACAAATAAGTAGTGTTAATATTTGCTAATCTTTGGGATCATCAAGTCGCAGTTGTGTGGCTTTAAAGTAGAATATCGCTTTAGCCGGTGCTAGGTGTTAGAGTTATTACAAAAAAAAGCATTACCTCTCATGAACAGACTCTATAAAACCGAATCTGCCACTTTACTCTCTTGTTTGTGTTTGATTCTTTAAAGTGATCTCATTTTCCGTATTTATATATCCAACATTACAGTTAATATACCTTAAATATGTTCTTTCTCCTCTTTAAGACGTACAGCGTACCAGAAGAGTCAATCGACAGAGATCGATCGACTAAAGAAGCAGTTACAGAAAGAAAAGGATGAGAAAAACGACGCACTAAGCAGGTGGATACATTTGCTAATGATATACAAACTACAATAATAGTTTATGGAATAATAGTGTTCTTCTATAGATCGTTAGTGTAAATTCTTGAAATAAAACTCCATGATGGTATTATATTAATGGACTATACAAAATAGAAATAGATTCTATTCTCGATATTTCATTATTCCAATATAAAAACGTGACACTCACATAAAGATCAATACAAGTGTAAGCATGCCTTTGTAAAGTACTATTTCGCTCAATAGCATGAAAATGAAAAACAATTCATGTTTTTGAAAAATGAAAATCACTGACGTCATTTTTTTCCGGCATACATATGGTGAGTTATGTCATTCGTTTGAAAAAAAAATGCCTTTGCTAAACACAAATTGTAAATACTAACATTCGTATCATTAAAATGGCCGCCATCGTCTTCTCGTGACACTCTTGACATAAGTTGAATGTATCAACACAGTTTATGTTATTTATAGCCGCCCCAGAGATAGTGTATGGATACATAGGAAGACGGGAACATACCCTACTGTTAATAATGGATATACGCCTATGGTTCTTTAGTGTATTCATACATATTTGACAAGAATGTTATTAGACATTATCAATCTCAATATTGTAGTATAAGCCTGTTTAATTACATAGTTTATTAGTATTGATTGATGTATATACAGTGCAGGTGTGCAACATATTGTGCAACTACCGTATTATGCCTATATTTTTTTACATGTTGTCTTTATCTCTGACACACAACTTAAATATATGCCATAGACAGTATGCATACATTGACACATTTGTATGTATAACACATACTGAAGATACATAGATTTACCTTTTACATATGCCAACAACACTGTATGAATATGCCAGACGCTATTTGGACATATGACATATTATGTAGATATAGTTACATGTTTAACATATGCCATAGCACGTATGTATACAGTTACACGTTTAACATGTCACTGAACGTGTGTATACAGTTTCACGTTCAAAATATGCCACGGAATGTATATATCGTAACAGTTAAACTTTTAACATATGCCACAGCATGTGTGTATACAAGTACATGTTTAACATAATTATGCTACAGAACGTGTGTACACAATTACGCATATGCCACAGGACATATACCTACAGTTACGCTTTTTGCATAGGCCACATAACATATACACGTTTACTATATGCCAATGAACGAATAAGTTGTATACTGTTACAAAATTGAAATATGTATATTGTTACACGTTTAACATATGCCATAGCCCGAGAGTATATGGTTAATACATGTTTAACATGTGTATAGCAACAAATAAGCACAATTGTCACATACAGTATGTATACATATAACGTTTAACATATAGAAAACGTATATAAACAGGTATAGTTTCACATTTGGACATATGACACATACTGTATACAGTGTTTAACATATTTTCTACAGCACGTTTAATATATGACGCAGAACGTATGTACTAGTATTCAGTTACACGTTTAACACATGCCAAATAACGAGTACATGTACGTGTATGCAAATACACATTTACATATAAAATGTATGTACACGTTCATACAAGTCAAGTCAATTTATATTATTTTTGTGATTGATTATATGATAGAAACGAGGTCTGAGGTTCTGAAGTTCTGTCAAATAGCATGCAAGCATACTTCACACTTAAAACACGTCACATAATTGAAACTCGAAACTCATTTATCGATCTGTTTGTATTAAACTGTATAGATTGCATGAATTATTAACTATAATTAATGTAATACATGATGTCCAATCGATTAAGGGACGGTAATGCAGGTATTGCTGAGCTCAGTGACGTAAACCGACCAACAAAACTTGGTGAACGCTTCTTTGAGCTATACGACAATGAATGGACCAACGCGTATGTTTGTCTTGCGAAAGCGGGCAAACAGGGAACGTCTGAGGAAGAATATATAAAGTTCTTGTTTGACATGTTTGAGGTGAGAACTGTATTAAGTTTCATTATTGTTTAACCGTCCCTGACTTATTTAAGTTTAGAGCCTCTTTCAAAGAGAGGGGATTGTTTACATGCAATTAGGATAAACCTAAATATACGCAATCCAATCGAACTGATGAATTATAATTTCGTTATTTTTGTCAACATATTCATTGGAAAGTGTCGAAACAACAAACAAATGGTTCATTTTATAAGTGAATAAACAAAAAAAAGTTTACACAATATATATTTGTTGATATTTCTTAACCGTACTGTAAACATAAAGACCTAGTATAAAATTGACGAACATTGACGCGTTTAATTATGTTTTATATTTTTGTATCGGTATGTGGTTTTGAGGAAGAAAAAACTATATAGATGTAGATTCTATGTCAATAATTTAATTTCAATATTAGTTTAAATTACTCTCAAATTATTTTGTGGCTTTCTAGGCTATTGTTGTTTTCTTGTATTTATATATACACGAGCATCTTTGTGTTTTCCTTATATTGCCTATTAATGCTGCCTTGTTGGTTAGAGAAAAGTTCATGGCGGGAATTTCTTTATTTACTCTGTCCCGTTTTATTAGAATGATAGTAAGGGTAGGTGTGAGGTTTGGTGCACCCTAGAACCTGGTTTAAACCCCAGCGGACTTTTATGCCACTTACACGGTAGCCCTAGTGTCAACCCTTTTGTGTTTGTGATGTCTTACTTGGCCTTTTATTCATCTTTAAAGTTGTTCTTTGTTTCTTTGTGTGTTTGTTGTTGACTGTCGCCCTTGAATGCTACTTTTCCTATTCGATTTTTATATCTACTTATATTGACAGTTAAGTAGTTTTGCTACTCTTTGAATGTTGTTTTCTTGTCACATAAATTATGCTGTTCTAATATTTGTATATTGATTGCCTGAGAAATTATATCCCTAAATTGTCATTTCTACATTACGTTTTATACTTTCAAATCTCGCTTGTTTTAACTGTTGTTACAGGAATGTTTTAAAGTGAGCAAGAACACTGCCATAAACCAATTGATGATGATAGAACACTGGCTGACATCGGCGGTCGTGAGTATTATCATACACTTTAACTTAATTGACATACATTAACGCAGTTTCTTTTTTAATTGACCGATTTTGAGAAATCATTTCTGCAGCATGGAAAATGTCTTGTTTAATTCAAACTACTTAAGCTTTCCTTAACTTAAAGAGTATGAAATATGGAATGTGAATCGGAAAGTCATGAGTTTGAATCACACATGTAACACTGTTTTGTCAGTAAAAGTGTATACATTTCTGACACCGCATGTAAAAAAAGTGAAAACATTTTGCTCTAATCCGCCTTATATCAATCGTTCCCGGCCATGTTTCACAACCTCGTATTTGGTAGTGTTAAATCTCCCCTATTTACTTTAGATACACAAAAACTTACAGTAAAAAGCAGCTATAGAAGCTGTAATGCCAGGCAATGCCTTTTTAACTGAAGGGATTGTTGATCTAGAATTTATTTCGTGTAAAAGTGTACCATATTACCACCAAATTCATATCACCCGATAATCAAAGCAACTAATTTTTTGAAATCGTTCTTTTTAAGTTTGGTATACTAACTGCTTAACATGTCTTGGCATCTATTCGTTATGTAAACAATACTGATATGTAAAATGACCCGTTGGCCGTGCTACGTATCGGCAGTATACAGAAGTGTAATTGTTCGTGGGCACAATGTTTTAGCGAATACATTTTTATGGCCATGATTTCTTTTTTGCACTGTCCCGTTTTAAATGTGAAGTGTGGTGTACCCTAGAGCATGGTTGAAACCATCCGCGGCCATCTTGCCACTAACAATTCCAATGCTAAGCCCTAATGTCAACACGTTTGTGTTTGTGATGTCACATGCCTTGCTTCTTATTAACGATGCAGTTGTTGCTTGTTATGGGTTTTTGGTTGATTGTGTTCTGTTAAAACTACATATCCTGTTCGACTATTATGCCTTCCTTTTGTGTGATATGAATGAATATCATTTTTTTGCATAGTTTGCAAAGTATTATTATATCATATGAATGCGTTATCCCCTAAATTATAACAAAAATCAAGAATTTCTTTTATCTTTGGATAGGCATAGTTATTTTTTATCAGGCGGAGTTCATATTGAAAAGAATATGAAATTGGAAGACGAATTGGAATTTTCCATATCTGTTTAGTAGAGGGAGTTGCTTCTGTTTTCTTTTCCTACTTCTAAATCAAATTGCAATTTGTACGTTTTCATTTTCAGAGTGATGCTGACACATCTGACTGTGACAGAGACAAGGTAGGAATAGCACTTTTTCCTTTGGTTGAAAATGTTGTAAACGTAAGACAAGTTATAAAAGCAGGATAACTAATTATACTGAATTGGCAGTTGTTGAAAAGTTCAACAAACGTTGCAAACACAAACAGATGACTGCCTAAATAAGAAACAAATATATTTTTTCTTAGTCACCTTTGTTATAAAATATAAACAACTAATATCCTCCGTATAAAATCTCTCCTAAACATAAGAAAATGAACTGTTGACCATTTTGCTTTTGCTTTTATCAATAATGTAAATAAATACATCGAGTTGAACACGTCTTTACAGAAGTGTATCATTCATTGAACTTAACCAGACAAATCACGTATTTAACACAATTAAATTAAAAAATCAAATTTTAAAGACATATCAAATATACATGGGTTATCAAAAAACGGGATCGTAATAAGACGGTCAGTAACAAAGGAGACCAAGCTAGTTGGGTGGGTTTATACCGGTTCTAAATCGCACCAGATCTAATTTTTATATTATCGTCATCCCAATAAAATGGGAAGTGTAAAGGCTATCCTAACAAACTTGGCAAAATAAATGGGCGATATAACTAAAAAGAGAGATAATTATGTTCAGATAAATATAAACGCAATAGAAAGCCATCATTTACTCAATGACAACATGTTAGAGCAACAATACTCTTAAACGGCAAGATATGATTGATATGATCATTAACGTTCAGCAAACGTTAATGTCTGTGGAAAAAAAATACCGCATTTTATGACATTTTTCAAAATGTTATCATTTATTCATGGGTTTTCTGAAACACTGGATCCAGTAATAAACTAACATGATAAGTAATTTTACAGATATAAATCAGAATATTACGAAATCAAGCTCATCCTCAAGGGTTCGGTTTATTCTAAGGACATCAAACACAAGCACAATCAGTGACACATTGACATAACACAGTGCAGTTTCCTACTTTAATTAAAGTAAATGGGGCCTATTATGTGCGTATAACTGTTGACACGTACAGATAAATAAAAGCAGATACAGCAATACTAACACAGTCAAATAAATTAACTCATCCGTAAAAATTCATAACCTGGCGACCTAAATATTAAGCAAACTTATGATGATTTATAGAATTATGTCCGCATGCAGACAATGTTTAAATAATACTCTCGTATAACTATCTATCAACGACTGTTCACATGCAAAACTCTCTAAATAAACACATTTATTATTTTTTACAGAGGTCTGTCCGCATGTCAAACGATCTTTTGAAGAGAGTCAAAGATGAGCGGAAAGGATTTGCTTCCAACTCATTGACAGAGTTACAAGCGGTGAGAGTATATTTATTCAGTCCAGTAACTGTTATTCTCCCTTACTAATGAAAAGTCTCTATGGCGTTTGTATATATTCTTGTATATGTTTAGACTATAATTCATTTCCAATTAACATTTTGTCAAACTCATTTGTCCCTTTTTTCCAGAAAGATATCAGATTTACAGATGAAGTTTAATAGTTTTATTTTCTTTAACTTTGTAATATTACGATCCAAGGTAAGTATATTTGCGGAAGATAAAAATGCTATAACGTGTAGATGTAGTGGTATTATGTTTGCATTTGTTAATCATTTTCGGTGGCAGTACGTATCTGAGGTAGACTTTTAATTCATCAAAACAGATTCTTTCTTGTGAATATGTGATATCTTACCAAAGCCTTTGTTTTTCACAATTTAGTTTACTTGCACTATTTATTCATGATTTTACTACAGGCGGTCTTCACTAATACATGTAAGAGCGTGACCTATAGAGAGACTATCAATACAATATTTGGTAAACATTAAGTCGGATAAGGTCTATGTAGAGAAATCTTCAACATTAAAAAAGCCCGGTCGGTCACTACGCTCCCTCCATTTCGGTTTCTTAATGATGAAGATTTCTCTTCATAGCCGCTATCCTATGTATACTGTTGATTTACATCATAGCGAAAAGTTTAAAATGTATTCCTCTTTCATATTTCAGAAGACATTGGACGCTCTAGAGCAACACTTCTCGGGAAAACGTTGGTCGACAACTCTGCCAATGAAACCAATGGTGACATACGCGAACCAGTGCACGGAGATTTGTTGGTTGATGGTGGTTCAAGATCCTCCAATGTCTTACTCCTTTCCCAGTAATTCGGATACTAATCTCTATAAGCCATACACGCGTAGTGGAACTGATATAGACTACATAGTTTGGCCAGCACTTTTTCTTGCAGACGGAGCTTTAGTTGCAAAGGGAGTGGCGCAGTTTAAAAGCATGCAATCTAAAGAGGTTAAAAGTAACCCTCAGTACATGGATTAGTGTGTAGACCGTTGGTTGATACAGACAATTCATGACAAAGACTTGCTTGTGTATGCTTTTAAAGATGTGGAAAAAAACATGTACAATTAAAGGTTGTGAAAAACCGTTAATGACATTTGGAAAATATATTTGGTTGTGCTTTTCAGTAGTGTAGGAGACGAGAGAGGTTTTGCACTCTACACTACCTCTCATGAACAGTCTCAATACAACCGAGTCTGCTACTTTCATATTTTATGCTCGGTAATTGTTGAACCTCTAACCCCTACCACTTCTGATTTAATGCATTTTCCAACTTCTTTTTAATTTGTTTCCCCAAATTACTCCCGGGAGTGAGGGAGTATGCTACGCTACGCCCCTGACTACCATGTATATGCTGAACGCCAAGCAATGGTGCAAGTAGTATCATGGTTATGAAGTGTAACCCAATAGGGGTTCGAACCCACAACATACCGTATATAAGGCGGACGTTATAGCACTAAACCACCGCCGAGTGTTTTCCCCAGTAGTAAATGCTTATAACTAATTGCTAATTGATGCATATCAACGTTTTCATCTGTTATACCTTCATTAAGTCTCAACGTCAACTATTCGGCTTTGTCTATCGGCAGAGTGTAGTCTCTTCACAATTAGATGTATAATATCTGCGGTTGGACTCTCTTTGCAATACGGTTTAAATCAACTGAGGTATATATAGCATATGTTCCAATAAGTAAGCAGGGCCAGTTTTCTACACTATATAACCTTAATAAAACTTAAATCAGGCGAGTAAAAGGCTCATTACAGTGCTAGGTACAAGTTATTAAGGCGTACTTGCTAGTGATGTACCAACATAGTTGTTTCCCTTAGGAGAATTAACCGCATGTAATTGTTCGCTGAAATTCGACAAAATGGCAAAAAAGTACATATACCACTTGTTTACGTTCACACATGGACATATCGGGCTACTATGTCTTTAAAGGAAAATGTATAAGCATTTTTTTCATAATGTATATTGCAGTTATTTGCAGTCACGTTATGTCAGTGTTAACAACGCACATTTGTTCTTCTGCTCTGTCCTAAACATCTCGCACACTATCAACATCAGGGCAGCAATTTAATACGTTGAAAGTGATCAAACTGATTTATGAAAATATGTACTTTGAATCAGGTGGTCACGCATTCCTGTAAATGAAAGATTATTTACACTATGTAATAATAATAAAAAAGATATCACTATATAATACAATGTGATCATTTTAAAAATCACAGAATAATGTACATCAAAAAATACTATTATAAACCCTAATGTTATAAAATTCGAAAATCTGATCAACAGACAAACCCAACAAAGAATGCAGAATCAAGTTCATGAGCGTGATCAAGAAAATATATTATTCCATAATATAGCAGATATATTGATATATTTCCATAAACGCTAAATCAGTGTGTAATATATATGTATAACGCGTACCTAGTTACTATTAAACAGGTAATATATGTATGTATCCTGTGTGAAATAAATAATTTTGAATTTTAATCATCAGCTGCATGCATGGTAATGTTTTATTTCTCGACGCAATATATAGTGCTTGAGCTGGCTGTAGACACCCCTCCCCCTTCCAGGGGGAATTTTGTAGGGTATGCTATTCTGAAAGAACATACAATAAGCTTCAAAATTAGACATGTGTGCCATCTGAGCGCTGGGGCGTTTGTGTGTAACACACGTGACAATTACGTTAACATAACAATTCCAAAACACTTTCAATACATTTGAATATGAGTTAAAAATATGTATATGAACAACACATACTACCTATATTTCTGTTATTTATGAATTGTTTAATTAAGACGTTTCAACATAATGGAAATATGAAAATATACTGTAGTTTACGTTACACCCTGTTCGTTATTAAAAAATCATAAATACCCTTAATAATAACTAGACCGTACGTTACCAAAAGACGCAATCACCACTAAGGGGGAATTTTGAAGGATATATTTTCCTAAAAGGGTATGCAGTTGCTACAAAATGAAGTATGTTTGTCAAATGAGAGTGGGGACATAAGGGCGTGATATCCATTTGAAATACGTTACCATTATCGTGTTTTGAAAATGTAATACTCAAAACTTGTTTATATGCAACAAAACGGTATGTATATTTAATTCATCAAAAATCTAAAGCAATAAAACAAATTTCTTAAAGACAATGTAGTTTACGTCACGTGACATAAACACGAAATTTACGTGACAATTTAATGTTATTTGTCAAAATATTGAATGTTTTTCAGAAACAAAGGATCTAGTGACTATTTTAATAAAAAAATGTTATTCATTAAATCTATATATAAAAGAATGAATAAATGAATAAATTAAATGTGTGTGTAGAGAGAGAGAGAGAGAGAGAGAGAGAGAGTTAACCATTTGGAAGTTTCCAGAAATAAAGGTGCTAGTATTTTACTTTTAACTATGACTTTTTTTTTTAAATGCAATGTAATTCATTAGTATAAGTAAATAAATAAATATAATGTCTAAAAATAAAATAAATATATAATAAATATTTTAAAATGGTTCATAAATCAGAAAAATAGTAATTGCACATTAAACTACTGGGAGCTTATCCTTTATTGAAAGATGTCTTTTTTTTTACTAGTTATGGTATCTTCCCTTTGTTACCATATATTCTGCTTTTGAGACAAATCCCAAAGAATAATCATATTTTGTCCCCATCCAATGTAAGTTAGTCTTGCCTTATTCTGATTGCTAGTAGTTGGACACAATACTCATAATACTAACTCTTATCAAAGACAGCCACAAAGGAAAATGACCTTGACATGCATATATATTCACCCTACCGCCTATGTCTAATGTTTGTTGAGTATGAGCCAGACACATTCCAGTATATTTAATGACACCCTGACTCTTGATACAACCCATCCCCGGGTCAAATGAACTTCTCCAAAACAGGAGATTCAGTGTCCCTCTTCCACAAGTCACATACATATTAATAAACTATCAATCAATATAAAAATGTTCAGGGTAACTGTAACATCATTGGATTCAGTAGAAAGTATGCAGCATTCAGGTAATACCACTGGTACATTACAGGAAAATGTAGAAAAAAAGCTGCTAGAGGTCACTCTCCAGAGATGGCATCAGAAGTTATTTCTTCGCGCAAAGAACTGCATCCATCCCTAACAAAGAACAATTCGAAAGACTTGAGAAGAGACACGAATTCTATCATTGGTTTCACAAACCCCATTCCGAGTTGATATCAATGACTATGAAATATATTTCCCATCGTCCGGTATTCCAGCATAGAGAGTTGTTGCTGATGATCTATTACAGCATCAGTCTGAGAAGACCATGACATATTTGTCAATGACTGGTTAATTGAGACACGCTATATTTGGTCAATTGGTTCCCTTATTGATCAGGTATCAGACAGATTTTAAGTTGAAGCTATCGTATCCACTGGGCTCAGTACCATGGTCCCTTGCAACAGTTATGACAATTCAGTTAGAACTGACAAAGCCAAATTGCTCTACTGCTTAGAAGTATCAGTTGAGCCAGCTACACAGCAACCTAGTGAATATACTGTGTATGTATGTGAAGGTAATGCATCACCTCACAGTCAGACTTCAGTTCTTGGTACGTTTGACGACTTGGCAGGTCTGGTGTTTGACATACTTACCAAAACACATTGAGTCGACTTTGTGACAGAAACTTGCGTCTCTAGATCTATCAAGTAGTTTGAGAGCAAGAGGCGAGGTGAAATCCCAACTTTCCTGTTGTCAGGGCCAAAAACGAAGACCCTATTGTGAGTTGATGACTTACATGCGACATTCCGACAATACGACACAATTCATTAATCTCATTTGCGGACGGACAGGGGAAAACAGATAGATATACACCAAACCTCCAAGGCCGTGAAACCTACTTTGTCTGGGAAAAATGTCCCCGGCTTACCATTGCAGATGACATACCTGTCATTGCTGATGATTAGGAAGATCCGTTTTCATCATAGGAGGAAGTAGACATCCGACTAAACATATCCCTATCAATCCTCACCAACATCAGCAACAATCGTGGTGTGTTGTCCTGACTGATCCTGCTTTCAAAATGTGTTTCAGTAATACAACCGCATGTCATGTTAAGGCACTGGGATGATTAACAAATAAGATGTTGAAGGTGAAACAAATTGAGGTTAATTGGGTCTGATATTTGCTCTTAACTACCCACACTACATTGCTTTTTAAGCTGTGTTACAACCAGTGGCTTTGTAGGGAGAGCACAGAGAATTTGTGTAAATAATATAAATAAATAAATGTTCGGATGATCTGCAAAAGAAAAGTACGAAGATCACGGAGAGGATAGTGTGCCAAATATATGGCAAACCTCTTTACACGGATGTCAGATACGTT
Organism: Cyrtodaria siliqua; assembly: GCA_037043455.1. Lineage (NCBI taxonomy): Eukaryota > Metazoa > Mollusca > Bivalvia > Adapedonta > Hiatellidae > Cyrtodaria > Cyrtodaria siliqua. The sequence continues at coordinate 56,136 of JAWPHD010009249.1, forward strand.
TTCGCGAAAATTCAAAGGACACAACTAGAGCTTTTTGCCGCCGTGTCAATTTTCTGTAATCATGTATTTGAACATGCACACGTTCAAGTGTTTTTGTGGCACCATACTGATCAACATTAACCAGACCTACCAGACGCTGAAACAAATGAGAGAAGATAAAGTTATTGAATTTGACTGGACTATTGGTGATATTGCATCACAATAGTTGGTTGACATCATGTTCAAAGAGCCTGACACTGAAGAAGGAAGCAATGATCGGCGGGAAGACATGGAAGCCAACAAACTGATTGATACTGAGTTTGAAGAAAGTGATGACAACGTATAGAGGAATTATGAGCTCAAATGATGCAATATATTTCCATGAAAATGCATGCTATCTCATAGAGCTATACATTAATATTTGTTAGTAACATAAGTAACGTTCAATTCATTTTGTGAATATGTTGAAATTGCTTAATGTGTTACAATTGATTAATATATAATATAATAGCAGTTAAAATGGTGCATACAATTTGCTATTTTTCTTTGTATTTTGGTAACGTAAAAAGTACGAAAGAGTCGTGTAAATTATATACAAACTTCATTTAATTCAATGTTTGCCTATGTATAAACAGTATAAAAAGGAAAATAAAGATATGTATTCAAGTTTTTATTCGATTCTTAGATGTGGAATTTTAATAAAACGATGTAAACTTAATTGGTAACGTAGGTAACGTTTAATACATGAGGTAACACATATTAAAATTGACATAATTTGATGTCTGTTCAAACTTAGTTGTTACCATCGATGATGTGTAGAGGTATGTTGTATTAATATCTGTATAAGCTGATTGGCTGAATTTTCTAGATTACTGGTAACACGCGGAAGATTATTATTAATTATTTTAAAACACACAATGTAACAGACAATACAAGAACCAAACATTGTTCACATCATGGATATGTATATCTATTATAACTAAGATGTTTGAAATAATTTTCGAATACAAAATATGTATGTTCTTAATTTCTTAAACCAAACACCTTCATTCAATAAGGTAACATATAATACTGTAACGTAGACTTAATAACGCAGGTATCAAAGGTATTAACATTACGTGAAACGAAATTTTGTAGTTTAAAAAGCATAAATAATGTTTAAAATGAGTTGCTACAATCAATTATGTTTAAAAGAATGTTGCAATAAAACTTTAATAGTGTAATGGTTTATTGGATGACTTGTTCTATTATTTCTTTTAACATGCAGACTATATAAATCATTTAAACACACACAACGTAACGGACATTACAAGAACCAGACATTATTAACATCATGGGCACGTTTGTCTGTGATATCTGTAAGATTTGGAATAATTTTCGGATGTAACATCATTAATGTTCTTAATGTCTTAATGTTAAAAAACTTATTAAAACAAGGTAACGTAAATTACGGTAATATAGGCTTTATAACGCAGGTATCCAAGGTATAAAAAGTGAGTGAAACGAAAGTTTGTATTATAAAATGCATGAATAATGAAGACAATTTAAAAAACAAACCCTTCCTTCCATACATTTTTAGTCTTCAAAATGCAGTAAAATTAATTATTATTTTATAGGTAACGTATTCTACACCCTGTAACACGATAAAGCCCCAACGCTCAGATGGCACACATGTTCCAAAATGCTCTACACATAATGGGCGTTCAGAAAAATAGGGTGTTAAAAAATTCCCCCTTTGGGGTGGGGTGGGGAGGGTTTCTCCTACTAGCTTACAGCCTAATATGTTTTATAATTCATTTTGAGAATACATTTGACAAAATCTATGACTTAAGATTTGGGAGCAAACACAAACATTTGCAAGTAATGACGAAAAATACATAGAGTTTGTCCAAAGATGTAATTAATTGGTATGTGATATACATCAACAATGACAAATGCGTAGGAGCCTGGGTTTGGGGGGAAGGGGCCCTCCCACTCTTTTCCCCATATAATGTTGTATGTGTTGGTATAATTGAGCGTTTTAGTTTTTTGTTTGTATTTTGCTTATCAAAACATTTGTGAAAAAGTTTGGCTCCCCACCCACGCCCACCCCCACCAATAATTGAAGCGTTCCTACGCCCTTGAATGAATATTTATCTTTTGTGTCTTACAAAATGTAAAAGCAATGTTAGTGGCCAGAGTTAGCATGACTCCTGATGCTATTCGATATTTAAATTGAATATCGAAATTCAAAACATACTCGACATTCGTTATTCAACAAATCTGTAGATATAAAAGTCCACATTCAAGGACCAGTCAACCAAAAACACGCACAGAAACAAACAATAATTACAAAGATGAATAGAAGTAAAATATGACATCACAAACATAAACAAGCTTACAACAGGGCTACCGCCTTGGACCGATCAGTGGCAAAAAGGGTCGCTGGGGTTGAAACCATGTGAACGAAACCTCACTCTTATACTATCGTCATCCAAATAAAACGGACATTGTAAATAAATATATCCCCACCAGGTTATATTCTCTAGAAAACAAGGCAGCATTAAGAGGCAATATAAATATAACACAGACATGAACATGTATACATGAAAATAAAACAAAACATAGAAAGACACGAAGCAAGTACTCTACGACTTGGCAGAGCAATAAGACAACAAACCGTTAAGGGTACGACAGAACAAGATTTAAGACAAGCATCAAACGCTACCGTCCTTTGAGGATTTAGGTACACGTCATCATAGTGTCATGCTCGCACAGTCAAACAGGAATGCATAGTGGCGAACTATAAATGGGTCAACCGTTAATCATACAATGCATTGCAAATTGATAGGATCATAACCTCTTTCGATAACCTTCTTAACAAGTTTAAAAAAGATTGTATGAAAGCGATTATGACCTAGGATCTTAGGAAATTTGTAAATCACATCACCATAGAAAGCAGGTTGTGATAGTCTTTGTCGCAGAAGAGTTCTTAAATTACTGTTATATCTTAAACGTAGATCAGGGTAACGATAATACAATTTTGAAAAGGTTTTTCGAAGTTTATGGGAACGGTAGGCCCGATAGAGTATCTTCTTAGTTATACAAATGGCACGAATATTAACATTCTCAACACAAGTACAACTCCAGAAAAACAAATATGTTGAAGAAACATGAACCTCATTAGAAGTAGCTCAGGCAGCATCCCCATCTAAGTGGGCGATACTAAGGCCACAAAAAATTAATTACGTTGTTCTCAGGCCACTTTTTCTGAGCAGAGATGCGGGCGGGCGCATTTGTTTTTACAATTTTACAGTGGTCAACAGACACGCGGGCGATTTTTTTTATCCAAACTTTAATTCCAATACATGTATTGATGCAAAATATCTCGAAATACATGTGCAATAACCAGTTGGATCAGCTCATATCTATGGTCGATCATTACCTTATCATTTCTTCCCGACTTATGCTTCTTTCAATCACAATAAGTCCGTATATTTGTATTAGATCACGCATGAACTTCAATCGACTCGATGACACCGCCATTATTGCATGTTTTTTTGAGACTTTGTCGATTAGACGCTTGAATAAATCGCCTGTTCTGTAGCACCTACTAGTTCCAAGCGTCTCAAGTGTCTGACTTTCCTAGATTGGTACCCGTACGACTGCAACACTCACAAGCTAGCGAGCAGAGCGACAGATAGTCGGCCGCGCACCAGTCTACCCACAAGGGGATTCCCCTGAGGTAGTTGCATGTAAAAACCGGAACGAACTTGGATGCAGAACTTTTTTCTCGAAATTTCGGTAGCGCATTTCCAATTTTTTATTTTATTACTTGTGAGATAAAATCGGCAATGCGACACCAAAAAAAGACATGCAGGCGGGCCTGAGAACCAGGTAATTAATTTTTTATGGCCTAATCAATAGCAAAATTAAAAGTAATTATTTCACCAATTTCAATAGCGAGATGACATGAATGTTTTAGGAAAAGCGGTAGTTTCAGACCTGATTTTATTATCTAATAGGAAAACGAGTACTTCTTGGCAAGTCTGCATAGTGTAATTTTCTAAACTGCCGTTGGGAAAAAACGCTTTAATATTGTTACAGGCCAAAATTATAGTATTTTTCTAATAGCGAAAGTTTTTTTGAATGAGAACAATAAGTATGTTAGTCTTTGATATGTTTTTGTCTTTAAATACGTTTTGAATATCGAAAAAAAAATCGAGATTCGAACTCGAGATTATTTATTCAACAACATAATATGTTCTAGGTATCGAAATACACACAAATGGAAAAAGTTATCCAACAACTAAGTTTTGAATATCGAAAAATAAAACGAGATCGATATTCGTTATTCAACAACTTATTTTTGAATATCGGAAAAAAAACAAAAAAACTCGAGACTCGTTATTAACAATATATTGTGAATATCGAAAAACAAACAAACAACGAGATGCGTTATTCAACAACTAAGTTTTGAATATTGAAAAAAAATCGAATCTCGAATCTGAATATTTAATACCGAATATCGAATATCATGCTAACTAGAGCCCGCTATATAATGCTTATTTCGGTAATTTATAAATGTTTTGAAAACCGTCGAGTAAAGAGACCCAAGCAAACTTATTATCAGCCAATTTCTTAATAGTGCGATCAATTCAACCTCTATATATTTGTTTTAAAGTGAAATGTACGAACATATTTAAATAGGAAACACAGCTTTATAGACAGATTGTCGCAGATTTGTATTTATATTGCTACGAAAGAGATTTCATGTTGAGTCTTTCACCAGATACGCAGGAAGATGTTATTGAGGCCTTTAATGACACCTCTCGGTATTTGCATGACATATTAAACATTGACAACCCTTTCTTTAATACTATGGTTAATAATATATACCCTAAAGAACTTCATATTAACAAAGCTAATATTTCTGATAGTAACGCTTCTTTTCTTTACGTCTCACAACACAGTTAATTTTACATAGCTCTGCATATATAGCAGGACCCCTCTGGACCACTGTAGAACATACTGAATTTTCTTAAAAATATTTTCTTTGTGAAAAGTGATGTCTGTTTCACAAAATATCTAACAAAAAACACGGTGTTGACCAATTTGCTTTTTTTAATATCAATAGTTTGAAGAGACCCTCTTGAATTTGTCCATTTCACTGACATTTTCAAATGTATCACTACCCAGTAATAGATTCTCAGATCTGGGTTCAGAAACATTCAGGCATATCCGAACCTGTATGAAATCATGTACTTGTCCCATTCTTGTCACCTGCAACAAAAAAGAGGACATATTTGCACATTTTAAGAAATAAGCAAGAACCGAATAACACAGATCTTGTTTTTAAGCTCCAGAAAGTTCCTACCGTGACTGGCAAGGGAAATAATGTTTAGTGAGACCTTGAAGGAAAAAAGGTTCCGCGACATGCGACGAAAATCTTTTTTGAAGAAACTTACGTTAAAGCCCTACATGAAATGGCCTCATTTGGCCACATCGGGCGACTATTTGTGAAATTATATCATAAAGTATGACAACGTCTGGATTCGACAAATTGAGATCTAGGCAATTCGAAAATGTATAGGACTGCATAGAGACGACAAAGGTGTATCTTTAATAACTCTTTCTTTAGTAAAATAATTATCAGTATTGTTATTTCTATATTGAGCTTTATGTTTTCTTTACCTAAAATGTGTTTCATATTTAAATTATAAAGTGTGTAAGTCAAGTACAGTTCATGTCAAGTTCGGTCAAGTCAAATTATGGTGAGTCAAGTAATAATGAAGTTATGGTGAGTCAAGTCATAAACAAGTTGTGCAGACTTTCAGCAGCTGATTCAGTCTAGTCAAGTCAAGTCTAGTTAATTATAGTCTAGTCGAGTCAAACAATAATCAAGTCAAGTAAAGTCAAGACCAAAGTGAAAATGTATCCATATACAATTTACTAAGTATATTGATCCGAAATTAACTAAATTCAATACAATAGTTTCACACATTCATGTAAAGTTCAATTCAAGTCTAAATCAAGTTCAAGTCAAGTTAAGTCAAGTTAAGTCAAGTTCAAATCAAGTTCAAGTCAAGTATAAGTCAATATTAAGTCAAGTCAAGTTTTGGTAAGTCAAATCATAAACAAGTTATGTAAGGTGTGCAGTTGAGTCAGTCAAATCAAGTCTAGTCAAGTCAATAGTCAGTCAAACCAAGTCAATTCAAGTCAACACTGAAAATGTATACTTTAGTTATATATTCATCTGAAATTAACTAAATTCAGTACAATAGTTTCACACATTCTCGACAACTGTCACAAAATTACAAAACAAAACGCTTTTACAAAATGTCAAGAAACGATGAGAGAAGACAAGCGTACTCGACTGATATTTTTGAAAAATAAATTCTGTTACGTAAAGTTATAAATTTTCCATGACGTTGTATGCAACCGACATTCTTACCAAGTGATAAAATAAATTATTTTACGTAAGCTTTTTTTTTTTAAGCGAGGCAGAATACGACTGACATAGATCTATTTAACGAGTGAGAAATAAATTATTTTACGTAAGGTTATTTTACTCAAGGTTGTATGCTGTGCTGACTGTGCTATGTGACCGACATTCTTGAAGAGCGACAAATTTAAATATGTTTACATAATATTATTTCGCTTAAGGTTGTATAAAGTTGAAAGCGACCGAGTTTCTATACAAGTTACAAACGTTATTTTACGCAACGCAAGCTTTTCTAACGTCCGATTGTTTGCGACCGAAATTCTTGACAAGTGACGAATGAATTATTTTTACGTATGCGTGCGGTTGTATGCAACTGACATTCTTGACAAAGTGACAAATAAATTACTTAAGGTAAGGTTACTTTATGTGAGGCTGCGACCGACATTCTTGACAAGTGAAAAACAATAGATTTAACTGCGATTAGTTATTACAAATAAATGCTGTACATTTGAAGTGGGTGGGGTAGGATTCTAATGTGATACACTACTTGATTACAAGCAACAGTACTTATAATTACCTGAAGCATGCCGTCTAGATACTGTCCAAGTCCCATGTATGAATTCGGTGTGGTGTGGAGACATCTGTTTCTCTCACAGTTGGTTGGATGTGGTTCCAAGCTCAGCTGGTCATATCTCGGACACAAACTATTATTACAAGGCAGCTCACATGAAGGTTCCGAAGCAAACCCGACACCTTCTTTACATAAATATATGTTGCCATTTGTGCGGAAACGTTCAAATGAGTGTATGTTGTTACGAGTTGAATGGATTGTCTCCCATATTGAGAGTAAACAGACTTCTTATGCATAACTCCATCCATGGTGTCGTTGTTGTACAGCATACAGTCCGAATGTCTTACACCATAGTCAATTTCACACTGTAAAATCATTAAAAACTTTTTAAAATCCACACTTGATGGCATTTTACAATCCTCAAACTCACTTGTTTCCATTTTGTTTTTCAGAAAACACAAATCTGCATCAATCAGCTGCTATTTGAGTAAGCGTCTGCTGAACTTGATGAGTTTTGGTTTACGTCTCACAACACAGTTAATTTTACATAGCTCTGCATATGTAGCAGGACCCCTCTGGATCACTGTAGAACTTAATGAATTTTCTTAAAAATATGTTCTTTGTGAAACGTGATGTCTGTTGAGCGAAATATCCAGAAAAAAACACGGGGTTGACAAATTTGCTTTTTTATTATATCAATAGTTTGAAGAGACCCTCTTGAATTTGTCCATTTCACTGACATTTTCAAATGTATCAAAACCCAGTATTAGATTCTCAGATCTGGGCACATAAACATTCAGGCATTATCCTAACCTTTATGAAATCATGAACTTGTCCCATTCTTGTCACCTGCAACAAAAAAAGAGAAAATATTTGCACATTTTAAGAAATAAGCAAAAACCGAATTGGGATTTCTCCGAGCAACTTATTCGTTTTACTAGAGTTTGTACTCGAGTTGAGGACTTTACTATTCGTAATCTTTGTATAACTAAGAGCTACGCCATCAGGGCTATCGTTACCATAAACTTCGCAACACCTTTGCAAAATTTTATTATCGTAACCCTGATCTTCTTTCGGATATAAAAGTAATTTAAAACTCTTCTGCGACAAGGACTATCACAACCTGACTTCTATGGTGACGTGATTTACAAACATCGTAAGGTCCTTGGTCGTGATAACTTTCATACTATATTTGTTAAACTTGCTAAAATGTTTATCAAAATAGGTTGTGACCCTATCATTTTGATTTTGCAAATGGACCCATTTACAGTTCGCCACTATGCTTTCCTCTTTGATTGTGCGATGACCGGACAAGCTGTGGACCCTATGATGACGTCTACCTAAATCCCAAAAGGACGGTGATGTTTGTCTGCAGTCCTGTCTTGTCATGCCCTCAATGGTTTATTCTCTTGTTGCTCTGGCTTCTGCCAAGTCAGTGAGTACCTTTTTTGTGGCTTTCTAGGCTATTGTTTTTTATATTTATATATACACGAGCATCTTTGTGTTTTACTTAAATTGCCTATCAATCTGCCTTGTTGGCTAGAGAATAGTTCATGGCGGGGATTTCTTTATTTACACTGTCCCGTTTTATTGGGTTGACAGTACGGAAAGTGTGAGGTTTGGTGCACCCTAGAACCTGATTTTAACTCCCAGCGGCCTTTTATGCCCACTGACCGTTCCAAGGCGGTACCTATTGTCAACCCTCTTGTGTTTCTGATGTCTTATTTGGCTTTTTATTTATCTTTAAATTTGTTCTTTGTTTCTGTGTGTGTTTGTGGTTGACTGTCGTCCTTGAATGCTGCTTTTCTGTTCGATTGTTATATCTATATTTTAACAGTTGTTATATGCAGGTAATGGAATTGTTTGGTTTTAAGTTAAACTCTACGGCATTTGAAACATATAGGTTTTAAATTGAAAAACAGCATGCAAATTGTAATTCAAAATGTAATTTAAAAAAATTATTTTTAAATGCATATGATGTAAATGACAGTTTCACATAATTTAATCACGCATTTTTTATGAGTCACTTCCGCCGAAAAAGCAAATCTTTACGAAAGAGTCACTTTATATATTGAACAGCTCTCAGTCTTAACGGAGACAAAATAACATATCCCTTTTGTCGATTTACTCTGTTGTCTACGTACGTATTCTCTAAAGGTGTATATTAAATGAAATGTTAAATACATATGTCTGCGATATTGTACAAAATACAAAATAATTAATGTTTATAAATATCCATTTTCATTTATTCTATTTATATTTCATTTAATATTCGCAATATAGGAGAAATGACCGGATACATGTTCAATCTAATGTGATAGCTAATCGTTTGTGTGGGTTAACACAATGGGTTCATTATGTAACATATTGTATTGAGCCATGACAATCAGTATGTGTATATGCGCTAATGGAGTTACACACTATAAATATAACTATATACCTACCAGCGTACAGGTTTCGTAGTTTTACTACATACTAAATTGTTTAAATCTAACATCACAGGTTATATTAACAGGAAAAAAAAACTTACACATTATAATATCACTACCGTGTTCAAACTTAACATTCCAGTTTAATGGCCCTACTGTATTCGATGTTATAGTTTTGATATGGTCATACGATATGCCTTCAAGTTTACTGAATGTATAATCCATATAGTAATGTTAATGCTCGGTCTGTACTACACATTGTCGTGTGTCTCTTTAAGAAAATATCCCTGCGTTTTAGAATGTGTGTTTGATATTTCATTTCTTTCCGAGGTAGCCTTCCCTAATATTCAGACATAGTCTGCATGTTTGATTCAACATGCATTACGTACATTTATTACAAATATTAATATGTAACTTTGTCTTATCAATATCAGGGGCGGATCCAGGATTTCAGCTTAGGGGGGGCGTAAGATTTTGGTAAATTTTCGGGTCCGTCTCTAGCCTCATAAAACTGTTGCGGTAGTGCATTGATAGGGTAAAAAAGTCCGTTTTCAAATAAAAGGAATTATCAATGTGTTAATTAAACCACTCATTAGCCATTATGCGTCGAGCGAGCGAAGCGAGCGAAAAAAAATTGTTTTACTGAGAGCGTGCATCGAAATTGTTTGATATTTTATCTACAGTAACATGGACATACATGTATGAATAAAAAAAGTCCGTTTTCAAATAAAAGGATTTAACAATGTGTTAATTAAACCACTCATTAGCCATTATGCGTCGAGCGAGCGAAGAGAGCGAAAAAAAAAATATACTGAGGGCGTGCATCGAAATTGTTTGATATTTTATCTACAGTAACATGGACATACATGTATGAATAAAAAAAAGTCCGTTTTCAAATAAAAGGATTTAACAATGTGTTAATTAAACCACTCATTAGTCATTATACGTAGAGCGAGCGAAGCGAGCGAGAATTTTTTTTATACTGAGGGCGTGCATCGAAATTGTTTGATATTTTATCTACAGTAACATGAACATACATGTATGAATAAAAAAGTCCGTTTTAAAATAAAAGGTTTTAACAATTTGTTAATTAAACCACTCATTAGCCATTATGCGTCAAACGAGCGAAGCGAGCGAAAAAAAAAATACTGAGGGCGTGCATCGAAATTGTTTGATATTTTATCTACAGTAACATGGACATGTATGAACAAAAAATGTCCGTTTTCAAATAAAAGGATTTAACAATGTGTTAATTAAACCACTCATCAGTCATTATGCGTAGAGCGAGCGAAGCGAGCGAGAAATTTTTTAATACTGAGGGCGTGCATCGAAATTGTTTGATATTATATCTACAGTAACATGGACATACATGTATGATCCGGAATTTTTAGTGGGGGCGCGCGCCGGGTGCGCCCCCCCCCCCCCCCCCCTGGATCCGCTAGTGAATATAGCCGAGTCAACACTATTTCGCGGTAGCCGTATGCATGTAAGATAACTCGACTAGCTGTGTTTACAAACTATGTGATTTAACAAAAGCGGAAGTAAATTAATTTCGTGGAAGAACAAGTGTCTCATACATATTTATCGGGTGTAGTGAAAAATTGACATAATTAACCTGTGTGACAATATAAGTTTTGAATAAATATGTTACTCTAGATCATGGAATGTTAACTCAAACAAGCAAATACCAGAAGTTGTATATTGGTTAGATCACTACTTAAAGTAGAAACATCCGATAACAATCAACAGTTTGAATAACGATACCAGTGTCATGGTCATTAAGGTGGAGTTGAAAACGCAAAATTGTCATTTTTATCAAAACCGAAAGTAGGCTACTTTACAATGTCTTCGACGAAAACACCAGGTAAGACAATTTATAACTGAAAACAGTACTAACTATATTGTGCATGACAAGATCTCCATACGCTGTGGATGGATTAGGGTATGCATATATTATATATTCACGATGACAACCGATTAGGGTCGGTTTACGGATATTATTATATAGCTACGCTGAAACCTTGGTGGGATATTTATTAGGCAGTATGTGAGAATAATATAATAGTGAAATGCTCTGTGCTTGTGATAAGAAAGCAAGAAACGATAACAAAGCACATCAGTGAACGCTCTTTAAGCGTAAATAATATCGAAACTGACACTATGGTAGATGACTAGGTAACAGTCAAATATATACTTAGATAGCCGGGTGGGGGAGTATACAATAGCTAACGCGCGAAATTCGAAAACAATATGTCTCAGAGATCGAAGTGTGGTGGCGGAAAAGACCATCATATAACGCCCGTTATATGGGAATTATATATCAACGAACGATCAGAACAACAAAATAGCGTCTACCACCCGACACCCGATTTAAAACTTAACGTAGCTTATATATTCGCCAACGCCTGCTATGCAGAATTGATGATTTACTAAAAGAAACAGGATGGGAATCTTTACAACATCGAGATATAAATGTTTACTGTAAGCGGTTGTTTTATAATTGTCCACTGCCGAAACCTTTCGTATTTATTGTCTCTGTTACCAACCTCAGTAGGGGAGGCATCACGATGTCCTTTAAGGAAAGAAAGTAATCACCAGACAGTAAATACTCAAATTCCTCTTTATATGGGCTCATCCTCTTACCAACTAATGCTTGCGAGTGGGACGGTTTACCACATAATAGTATAGACACGGATTCCACAAATGATTCAAACACACATCCGCAAAAATAAAGTTATGTTGGAAGTAGGAAATCACAAATTCTCTATCACAAATCATTACACCCTATTACGTTCCAATTGAAGTTCGTTGAATCTTTATCTTTTCCAGAAAAATATAATCGTAACCCAGTTATGTTATAACTGTTATTACTGTTATAGTGGTAGTATTGAAATCAGTTTGTTTGTTTTGTTTTTTTCTATTCTGTTTTACGTAATTTTCAACACATTTAAGGTTATATATGACGGTCGAATTTATTTTTTTTGTGATGGAGGCAGACCACCCACTTTTCCTTGGTAGAACTCACTGACAATACGAGCTCCCAGGGGGAAGTGTTGTAGATAACCAAAATGATCTTCATTAGTACTGACCTTACACACATACCCCATCCCCGTTATTTGAATTCGAAACAATTTTAGCATTCACTAAGGTATTAAAATTTAAATCTGTATAGCATCACAGCAATAACACCATAAAAGCGGATAAGACATTCTAACGTCAGTCACAACGATATGATGACGATGGTGGGGGTACGACAATTGCAAAAGCCCCGTATACATATATATTTACTTATCACATATATAATAATACTTATTACATTAATAACATATAAAACAATACGGGTAACTACATTGTTAGTCTATTTATACAGAACATTTCCACTTCTCTGTACACTATTAAAACAGGCTATGGCAGTATCACGAATCAATTCTTGGTTTGAAAAAAGAAATATCAACTTTTTAATGTCCGTTAATGTGTTGAAATGTGTGTCTATCACAGAAGTTTTATCATATAATATTGCACAAATATCATTATGCAAGGTACATATAATTATCACATGTAATTTATTCTCAACCGAATTATTACAAAACGGACAGGCTCTTTCAGCTTCTGGAATACGCTCGTATCTACCAGTTTCAATTTCGAATAGGAGCCGTTCTACAGCGGAATTCCGCAAAAGACGATCAATGAGTTTTTGGTAAAATAATATTACAGTATTGCTCTATTATAAAAGTGTTTTTAACAAATCTATACGCTCTCAATTTGTTTTTGCCTGTTCCACTAATTTCACTTTCAGAATTAACTCAGTCCTTCCATTCACTAACATGTATGTTCAGACACCATTTTATAAAGTTAAAGACATCTTTATCAAAACAAGAGATGAAAATACTTTCATTAACTTTACTCTCTGGTAACAGATTAAGCCTTAACCAATGGCAGGATAAACATTTGATTTCCCTATAAAACACTGGTTCCCATCCAAGATCTTCAGCAACTGCTGCATTTGGAGTGCTCCGTGTTGTTCCCAGGAAATATCGCATTGCTCTATTCTGAATGGACTCTATGCAGGAGAATTTTTTGTTTTCACAAATAGCAGCTGCATATGCAACAGTTGCCCCGACTGTAGCATCAACAAGTTTGCGAAAAACATGTGCTGGCATGCCACCTAATACTTTAGATTTAGCGATCAGAAGACCTAGAGCTCTGCTGGCTTACTGCGAAACAAACTTAGCAGTTACTTTGTATTCCAAACATTAATTTAATATATTTCCAACGTAAACATACTTATCAACTACACGGATAACTTTGAATTTCCACACATAAATTAAAAAATAGTCAATTTAACTGCAGGAGGTTTAAAATGAACACATATTGCTTTTATTTTTATTTATTTCCATACAATTGCTTTTACGGCCAGCAGTACTACGTCATCAGCATATAGTAAAATACATACTTTTTCATCTGCATTAATATTTACACCAGAGCTATGTCGGTAACAAAAATCGGTGAAACAGAACGCCCTTGTCTTGTTGTTACTTCAAGCCACTCGGTTGTATATCCATTTACTCGAACACGGGATGAAACTGACGTATATAAATAAATACTTATAAAGGTGATCCTTTGAGAGCAACAAACACAATTAAGAGAATAAAGCAGCAGACTCGGTTTTATTGAGTCTGTTCATGAGAAGTAATGAAAGAATCAACACTTCTAACGCCCACTAGCACCGGCTTAAGCGGTATTCTACTTCAAAGTCACCCATATTGGGTTCGTTGGTCCCAAAGGACCAGTAAAATATAACACTACTGATTCGTAGTACGGGGAGACTTTTTACAGCCGCCACACTGCACTAAACGAACGATAGTGTGAATATTAATAAATACTAATAAAGGTGATCCTTTGAGAGCAACAAACACAATTAAGAAAATAAATCAGCAGACTCGGTTTTATTGAGTCTGTTCATGAGAAGTAATGAAAGAAGCAACACTTCTCACGCCCCCTAGCACCGGCTTAAGCGGTATTCTACTTCAAAGCCACCCATCTTGGGCTCGTTGGTCCCAAAGGACCAGTAAAAAATAACACTACTGATTCGTAGCACGGGGAGACTTTTTACAGCCGCCACACTGCACTAAACGAACGCTTGTGTGAATGTTAATAAATAAGACTTGTTTGCGTTATACATTTTAGAATTATTATTTTTTTCCAGAGACTACCCCTGATGACAGAATCATAAACTTTTTTTAAATCGATAAATGCTACAAAAGTGGAAAGTTTCTTTTTTATCCTAGTTTCAATTTGTTAGCGATGAAATATGATCTATTGAACTACGGGTTTTTAAGAAATCCGTTCTGTTCTTCGACTATTTTTGAATTTGATTCCACCCAGCTAATCAAAAAATAACCAAATCTCGGTCTGCGAGAAGTAGTTCACAACGATTATACGGGAGTGGAGGATTAGAGAGCTAGCCTAATTTATGTTCAGAGATATAATGTGAACGTTAACAAATACTTAAATAATGTTAATTTGATACAGTAAATATATCCTTAGATTGCACATCTTGTGGAAGTGACTACGATCTCGCTTGTATAGGATGTACCTGTGGCCTTTTGTTGATGTTGGTCGTCGGTTTTGCCATTGTTGTCTTTATTGGATTTAAGAAAGGATGGCTGGGATTTAATAGGTAATATTGTTTAATACTAAACTGGTATTATAATTATAGGTAATTATATTTGTATTGGGATACATGCACGAGTTCTTCCGCGTAACAATATTGCGCGACTTTAGGAGCACAATATGTATAGGCGGAAGAACGAGTGCATGCATCCCAATACAAATACAATAGCTTTTTTATTGTATACGCATTTTTAATTTAAAACAAGAAGATAGGTTGTAACATTTAATTGTTACCAAAAACAACTATACCACTTTGTTTTAATTCCCGATCTACACCGAATACCCTGAAATATTCTTATAATCTAATTTAACACTCATGCTAAATTTCTTAGAAATCCAACATTATGCATATCTATACTAAATATGTCAATGCGCTACTCTTAACTTTCACTTTAAGAAATCTAGGTTACCAGAGACTTCGATCGGACGAGGAGAATGGCGAACACGAGAGACACCTACAGCTGGAGACAAGGGAGACACTGACCAAGGAGAATAATGAACTCAGGAGGAAGCTTCGTCAAGAAACGCTTGAGAAGGACGACGCTCTCAACAGGTCAAACGCACGAATAAGATATCTAAATATTTTATGGATCGTTAACATTAACTGTTAATTAATGGCTTATTAATATTACTTTACTTAATACATAATTATGTAGTTATGGTAATATAGAGAATGGGTAAAAGGGAAATAATCCATAATAGTTAAATATGAATACCAAAAATAGCAGTTGTCTCCCTGCATTACCATACATAATTACAGTATATATAAATGAATGCACTCGCTTTAATCGAGTTTTAAATAATTTAACAAACATGATTAGGACAGGCAATATGTAATAGAAATGACGTATAATATTTATTTTGCCACAAAGATATTTATGAAATAACTTTAATAAACTGCGATTTTGTACTACATATTTAATTGCAACACTTGTATAGATTAAGCGCCATGATGTCCAGTCGATTAAGGGACGGTAATGCAGACATTGCTGATCTCAGCGATGGCAACAGACCAACGAAGCTAGGTGACCGCTTCTCTGAGCTTTACGACAATGAATGGACCAGCGCGTATGTTAGTCTTGAGGATTTTAATAAAAAGAGCTTTTCTGAAAAGGACTGTGCTACGTTTTTGCTGGAAATTCTACAGGTGAGATCTTCCAATTTATTGATTGCTTAACGGTTGCTTATCGCATATTTCAGTTATGTAGTGCAAGCGACCACGCCCCCCCCCCCCCCCCCCCCACCTCCACATATACCCTACCGCAACCCTCCCATCAAACACACATTTAGGACACTTGAACGCTCCCCTTTCCTTCCCGCTTTAATCCGACGTGTACGAATTAACTTGTTTAATTAATATTGACTCTTCGCTTATCAATAAAATCAAACCAAGACATTTATATCATCAACAAATTTTAATGTTTTGTTTTACAAATGCTGATAAATTCAACCATGAACAAATGATATACATTAAAAACTACTATACAATAACAGTATTCGATTGCAATTAATGTCGTAGTGCATACTCGTACATGTTGATTTCTTATGATTGTATTGTGTTAAAGATAAATTATTTCAAATGTTCAATCATTTAATAATCATTACAGGAATGTTTTAACGTGTGCAAGGCCACATCAACAAAACAATTGAAGAAGATAGAACACTGGATGACATCAGCGGACGTAAGTAGTACCTACGCATCAAATAATAACATTTCTAAAAGTTAAAGGGACACACGGCAATCTTGATTTTTTTAAAACTCACGGCGTCCCGTTAGTTTTCAGCTTAACATGCATATTTGCAATCAATAATATTAACTATTGGAATAATTCAAGGCAATTTGTTTTTACATATTACTAACTGTTGATAATATTGCACCAATAATATATTTTAAACTTTGGATGAATATTGAAGAAAATTGAAATCTCATTTTTTTATTTAATTACATGCAAGCAGTTTTAAAGTCAAAATAAGGCAGAACTAATAAATCGAGATGCTAATTTTAATGCTTGAATAAAACTGAAGATTGCCATGTGTCCCTTTAAAATCGAACAAAGTACATAATAGCGTCCATCATGTACATGCTAGCATGTTAGTTTTCAATTACATCGTCTCCTAGTCGTGTTTTTATGCGATTTCAAAACATAGTATATATCACAAGCTTTCTATCGTCTGCAGTAGGGGTGCATATATATTGCGCGCTAAAGATTTTTACCACAAACTTGTTTTTTTTAAACATCGTTATAATCTGGAACCGCATTAACACCAGAGTATTATATATAAGAGCGTTAGAGGTTCGGGGTTATGGCTTAGAAGAATACCCGTGAAAGGAGTCGCACTATATATTATCACTCGTGAGCATCAATAAAACACATTTTTGCTACTTCCCCCTGTTGTTTACGCAGAGGCGTAGGAGCCGGGGGTCAGTGGGGCCCGCCGCCCCACAATGTTCAGATTATGCTTTGCATCCACCTCCCCCCCCCCCATCCCCCCGCCCCCCTCACCAATAATTTGATGAAAACATGGTTAGCGCTCAAAAAGTACTTTTTTTCTCTATATAATGTTGTATGTCTTGGTGTAATTGAGCATGGTGGTGGATGAGAAATCTTTCTTTTTTTTAAAGTTTGCCCCCCCTCCCCCACCCCCCCACTCATCCTACACCCCACTCCTCCCAATAATTGAAGCGTTCCTACACCCATGTCACCCCACTCCTCCCAATAATTGAAGCGTTCCTACGCCCATGTTATATGTTCCCTGCTTCCAAAGATCTCCTTATGGCGTTTCAGTTTATATTATCATGCCTCATTATACTCTGGATTATCGAACGTTAGTATATAATAATTGTTATTTTCTCCTTTCTGGATTATCGAACGTTAATATATAATAATTATTGTCTCCTTTCTGGATTATCGAACGTAAATGTATAATAATTGTTATTTTCTCCTATTGGTTTATTCGCTGCCAAACGGCAGCGACTCTTATATTGTTTTAGTAATTGCACATGGTAAGGTAGTAATGCATTGTTTCTTTGAGTTTTTTCACTTCGATAATGCAATCTTATAATTACACATGGTAGCATCTGTGTTGCAATGGAAGCTAAAGCAAACGCATCCCATACATGTGAGTAATTGTATTTCTGTGCTGATGTGTACTTTAGCACGTCGTGCTACAAAGGTGAATATGTAATCAATTTGTAAGGCATGTCAAGGATTCGCCCACCTTGATTCAAAATGTTTGGTAGCACAAATTGGGAAGAAAGTGTCTGGTAAAAATAACGGCCATGGCGTGTTTACGTCTCCGTGACAACTCTGTTTTTGAATATTGTTTTAACACCCGTGACTTGGTCTGTTATTATGTTAAACTTTGTTCCCAGTTCCTACCCAGAAATAATGCTATTTTCTCTCTGCAGCTATTTTACGCTTGCGTAAAACCTTGATTGTCTAACATTAATATTGCCTTTGCAGAGTGACGATAGCGCGTCTGACTGTCAAAGTGGCAATGTACGTATATTACAGTTTTCCCCCTGTTCAGATTAATGTTGAAATATTATTGAAAAGTTAAATAGACTGCATACCAGTATTCGAAAGCTAAAATCAATTCAAATACAAACATTTGAAACATTTGAAACCTTAGACTTTATGGTGTTCCAACATATTTACTGATGTTCTTTAAATAATGCATATTATTTATGTAATATGCATACATGAAGATGGTGTTTTTGTCTTCATTTATTCATTTTTTTAATATACTGAAGCGTATCCATGGCCGGGATGATAAAGACGCTGCGTTTGAAACTTTCTCGCCTCTCAGCATTGTTGGTTAGAATCCCACTGGGAGTTTGACTTGTAAGTGCGAAAGTGTCGATTCTTACGGATGGCGAGATGTATACAGTACTGGTTCTTCCCAGGAAAAATATTGTCCTTGTACCACGACAAAAGTCGATCGTCATATATAGCCTAAATGAGAGCTAAAATGAAAGACGTGAAACACAATTCAATCAACCAACCATGTTTAATATGCATATTGAAAATGACATTAAATCGGCATCCGTGGTATCTCGCTTGCCAATCAAAACCCCTAATCCTCAATACTTTGCTGTTTAGGTTCATATTGAAGTATATAGGCACTGCAGATTTCCAGAAGAAATTAAGGACATGTATTTGATATGCATCGATTCTTTTAGTAAGATGGCGCTGCGGGTCGTATAGTGTCATACTCAGTGAGTGTTAAACTCTCTTTAATAAGCATATTATTATTATTCACAGAAGTCTGTCCGCATGTCGAGCGATCTTTTGAAGAGAATCAAGGATGAGCGGAAAGATGTTGCTTCTAAATCACTGACAGAGATACAAATGGTAAGACGATCTTTATTAAGTAACATGTCAAAAAAGTCTCCACTTTTCTATTTAAACATTAAATATCCGAGGCACTACTGCAGAAAAAACATAAGTACACAATTTCGGGTAAACTCTGTGTCCCGACTAAAGTATTTAAGTCTATTCAAACTCCATTTCAAAACAACTTTAATAAACTACAGGCGACGGTTTTGCTTAATGTTTATATTTTATAACAAATGAAAAACAAATGAATTACATTTTTTTGTAGGTATATGTGCTATGGACTGGGTGGAAAAAGTAGTTGATGTATGTTTGTTGCAGCCTTAAAATACGGGTGGCTGTTATTGAAGTCGCGTAAATTGGCGTAAAAGGTGTTGCAACTTGTATAACCTGTCGTGTTATTATTTACTTGTCCTTTGGGATTTGAGACCAATCCGTGTGACTTTTCAAGTAGACAGCCGCTTAATTAGGTGCTAGAGGGCATACGAAATGTTGCACCTGGCATAACCTCTGATGGTGTCAGACCGGTGAAAATCAGCCCATTGAACACAATGCAAAACAGGCTTTTTTTGGAGATCATTCACACGTTCCACAACATTCGTTCGCTTAAATACACTTAAACAAATTTTGCTTGCAAACGGTCCCATATCTGAAATACAATTTTCAACATTTCGCGTCATTCATTCACACTATGCGTATTTTGAAATAAACATCTGTCAAAACCACATCACTACCTACCCTCTGTGCGCATACTCTCAATAAATAGTCTTGACAAACACAGTAAAATGCATACTATTCATGACATCAGACATAATACTTTAACATCAGGTTATATTTAACAATGAAATACAACTTAATCTTGGGAAAAACACAGGACTGCCAAAAACAATTAACACAAAATCCTGAGATTTTTAACATTTAACATTTAAAGCGAGCGAAGAACATTTTTGAATGAAAATTTAAGGCGCGTGACTTGATTTTCGCAATACATTTTTTAAAGTGCAAAATAGTTATGCAATTAATACAAATTGATGCATTGTTTGATAGTTATAGAAAATAATAAATTAGCATAGTAATTTGATTAGAAAGACTTTAATTTCTACCACAAGTTTTGTTGTTTTTTTTGTGTTTTTTTATGAAAGTGCACTTTCTTTTCTCAACAGATCTTAATGCAAATAAATTTCTTCATAACTCTACTACAAATTATAATCAACGTACGCAGCAGCAGTTGTTATAGTGTTGCCACTCACAAGGAATCGCTAGTTCCTCACACTTGCGATTTCATTTAGCTTGACCAATTAAAGAAGTGACAGATATATTGCTGTTAATGCACATGTCGTTATGTCACTGAAGGAATTAATACTGCTTATAGTTGTTAATTGTATATTCAGTCGGTGCATTACTCCTCTGACTAGGGATCGTAATAGGACCCATTCGGGAAATAGCTGATCAACTGTGAAAATATAGCTGTTAAATCATGAACATTGTGTTTTGATGAAAAATCCGGAGATCCGGAGAGCGACTGAAGAATCCGGATTTTATCCGGAGATTTGGCATGCCTGAGACACGAGTAGACATGTGTGTGCGCCTGAGGTGTCAGACCAGTCAGAAAGTTCTACCGGGAAAATAGTTCCATGAAAAAAATCAAACTTTCTAGTTTGCATGTGTTTTCAGGCCTGCCAAATCACAGTAAAAACGAGTCTGCTACGTATATCTCCTGCCACTAGAGAGTCTAT
Source organism: Cyrtodaria siliqua (assembly GCA_037043455.1). Taxonomy (NCBI): domain Eukaryota; kingdom Metazoa; phylum Mollusca; class Bivalvia; order Adapedonta; family Hiatellidae; genus Cyrtodaria; species Cyrtodaria siliqua. The sequence continues at coordinate 77,285 of JAWPHD010009249.1, forward strand.
GCTACGCAGTAAAAACGTTGTTATATTATATCGTACTTTAGGTATGAAACCACCAATTGATTGCTGAACTGACACCGATGTTAAAATGTCACATATTAATGATTTGATTAACTTTGAGTCAAGTATGATAACGCAGCAGTGTAAGTTTCATATGGAAAAATAGTTGTCCACTTGAAAAATCACCAGAAAAGGTGGGGTCACAAGACATGTAAGAAAGTTCTCGTTTGTTTACTAAACAGGTGGAGCTGTGGAAAATATTCATCAATTATCCAGTAAAACCTATCAATACAATTCTTAAACATACAGCAACAAACTTGAAACTCTATTTTCCCCTACATATAATGCCCATTAACAACAAAAACGGAGGGATTACTTTTTACTATAGGAACTACGTTGGATTATATGTTTACATGCAATTAGTGGCGGTAAACCTTTAACGCTTATATTTTGTGTTTTAGAAGACATTGCGAGTTCTGAAACAACATTTCACAGGGAAACCTTGGAGCGAGGCTCTGTCCATCAACCCTGTGGAGAAATATGCACACCAGTGCACGGAGCTGTGTTGGTTGATGGCGGTTCAAGACCCTCCGATGACTTGCTGCTTTTCTATTGATTCGAATACCAATCTATTTAAACCCTACACACGTAGTGGACCTTACATAGACTACATAGTTTGGCCGGCAATTTTTGTCGCAGAAGGCGGGGCTATAGTTGCTAAGGGAGTGGCACAGTTTACAAACAAAAGAACAGTCTCTTAGAAAGGAGCGTTTTCTGTTTCGTTGTAATAAACTGCTTTATTTCATCAACTAATATAACATCTTTTACAAATCAGTAAATATAAAAATATAAAACGGGATAAGTAAGTGTATTACTGACATTATAAGTCTGATGAAATAATGTATTGTTTAATTGTCATAGTTTGTTAAAGGAGAAAAAAAAGAAGATTGATAAAAGATATATGACTATAAGAGCAGAAGGATGAAATCCGAGAGGAGAGGGTATTTTACCAAAAGGAGAATAGTTAGTATGAAGATGAAAGGATAGAAGAATAGAAAAAATATATATTTATATCTGCAAAGTAGTTGATTAGTTAATTTCTAGTTTGCTTTATTTAGACAATTATATAAGTAAACAAATACACAATACGTTCAGTGGTCACGGAATTTTATCCATTTCGTATCATGACTTTCTGATTTATCTTTATTTAGGGCTATTTGTCATTCTATTTCAGTTTGCCTATATCAGTAGTATTTATATGTGTAAAACATTGGCACTGTTTTTAAGCACTTTTTTTGTGAAAATAAAATAGTTTTCACTGATCTAGGAGAGTTAAGAGTAAAACTAAATGCATACATAAATCACAATTGTTTTCACGAAAGAGCATTTGTGTTTTTACTGGGAGTGAGTAAATGTTTGAATGTCTGTCGAATGTCACGTAAATGTATGTAAATGTGTGTATAAAACATTGTAAAATGCATGATGAAAAATATATGACAAAATAATATGTATTAACGTCTGTCCAAATTTATTTATATGTATATATGATATATGCAAAAATGACCAAAAACCTTAAATACTGTAATCCTTCTCTCTCTCTCTATATATATATATATAAAATGAGGTCATTGTCACTCACATGTCCTTACCCGTTTCTCTCTTTCACGTCGTCGCAACACCTCTTCCCACTACATGTCCCAACCTTCAAATTATCTATCATGGAGAGAACTGTAACTAATGTTTTAATAACTTGTAGTTTAATCCATTTGCATATGTTTCTATGAATATTGTGATGTTGAATTGATGTATTGTAACATATCTGCAATAAAATATTATTAAACTAAACGATAGTAGATGTGAGGACAGAAAGTTTGTCCTCATATTGTCATGAGTGTTCTCACATGGCAAGAGTTTGACTTATAAATGTCCTCAAATGAACGGATATGTCATCTCTCTGTCTCAGAAGGACATTCAACCATATGCAGTCCCTTTTTATTTTCCTAGCTTTTTGTGGGTATATGTTTCTTTTTCGGATATTGTTTTGTTTGTGTTTAATGAACATTAAAATGAACCAATGCACTATAAAACAAAATAAAATATATTAACACCAACCCAAACTGTGTTGTTGTTGTTTTTTGTTTATTCACTAAGTTGTTGTGGGCTTGTTTATTTAGCATTTAGTCATTTCACATTATGTTTTAGATTTTTTTAATTGTTTTCAAATCTCCGCATTTATGCCGCAAATGTAACTAGACCTTTTGGATCATGCACTCCTGTTATTATAGACATTTAGATAACGTTTATCGTACTACAGTACATCACTGAGTACATTTTTATTTTTTTTATTTTTAGTTAGTTTTTGTTTGGTTCAAATCAATATTGTATGTTATGTTAGTACACACGATACAACTTCCCTATTTGTAAAAAGTGCAGTTTACTCGCTAAATTAATCAGCAATTTTGAAGATTAGATCATATTTGTGTTGCTTTTTACTTGCAAATATGGCAATATTATATTGAAATTGTATAATTTCATTGTTTAATTTCATTGCTTACTTCACTCCTTATTTCTACATTTTGAATTCTGAAATACCCCAATCTGGAGTGCCGGCACTGTAAATTAACAACAACAATTAAGAATGAACACGTATGTTTCGTAAACACGTGTTACAGTTTTCTCACAAGCAGTCAAAGAAAACAAACGCTTAATAATACACTTACATAAATCTCAAGCGTCTACATGAAACGGCGCTAAAAATCTAATAACTCCTTGTTTTTATTACTTTCACTCAATTATGAAAATTATATATCACCTTTCCTCCTTAAAGTATGATTTACATAGAAATTATAGTTTATCGCCGTACCCCACAAGTTGAATATCCTACGAATTGCCAATTGCCATTTCAACAAATTCTAATTTCGACTCCACGCCGTTTAGATAAGCATGGGCCATAAAACTCGACTTTGATAATTGAAAGAATAAGAAGTAAGTTGCATTATTACCATTAAATTGGCAAAGCTCGATTTAACAATTATGATTTAGAGTTGAAAAGGTCCCCGTACGACGCGACTTTATAATACAGAGGGAAAAAACACACAAGTTTTGAGATCATATTTATACCGATATTTATCTCAGGCAATCCTACCGCTTGATTAGTAGCCTAGCTCTTTTTTAACGGATTCGCTCATTTCTTAAGTTTTATTGCCAATAAAATTATTCGGAGGCGACCGTAATGCGATAAAGCCCTATGCCATTAAGATTTTTTTCTTAAATAGCTTTACAATTTAAGACCAATTTATGTTGTGAAGAAAAAACCTTGCTTTACTGCTTTAATACATAATTGAAAGTAGTTAGGTACATTATGTTTTTGAAATATACCCACGATAATTTTAAACAGAATACTCCCCGTGTGGTTCCCGGAAAATAATATGGCCACTGAATATCCATGCAGAGGGGTAAAATCGCCTTCGAATTCATGTTCAGTTTGCTAATTTTGTTATGTTCTTCAGTAAAGGCCTTCATCCTCATGCCTGTATTGTTTTGGGTGCTATTTGAGTGGTGGCAGAAAACAATGATCGTGCCCAGCGAAAAATGGACTGTTTACAATAAAATTTGTAGCAACTCTGCAGTTCTGCAGGTGAGCAGGTACTAGGCCCGTCATTCCGCATATGATTATCTCGATGTAGATGGAGGGTGCGCCTGGAATGCTCATTCCTATTGTCGCCATATGATCTTTTTGTGTTGGTTCGCCTAAAACCCTAATTCAGCTCAGCTCTAGTATATTTCCAAGAAACAAAATACTATAGATATGTATATACTTTGATTAATAACTTGAGGCGTTTATGCAGTAAAATTAATTACATCATTATTCTTTCCTTTATCTTTTTTTTTGTTGTACTTATTTTTTACTGCAAAACCAGCGTCACGTTATCATGAAAGACTACTACGTATAATAGATTTGTTTCTAGGAACATTTAATTGAGCTGGGAAGGGTTTTAGACGAAACAACGACTAAGATATAGGCGACACTAGTCGAATGAGCATTCCAGAGCACCACTCCATCTACATCGAGCTATCATATGCGGTATGAGGCCTAGTATACGTACATTCTAGCATAATAAGCGTTTGCAATATCAATCAATATGCATAGCTATAAGTAAAATAAAAATAACTGCCGTTTCGTCATCGCGTTAAAATAGGAACCGATTTGAAACTATATCCGATTTCGAGATTGCCGGATAGTACTGGGAAAAAAAACGTTGGAATGGAATTGGATCAAGCAACCCAAATACAGGAAAAAAACTAAAGCAAGACAGGATCATAGAACCACAACACAAAAACTTTTATTTGCAATTAATGGTATAAACTGTTTCGAACAGAGTTTGAATATGTGGGTAAAATATACTAGTTCAAACCAGCGAACTTCAAACTTACCGTGCGTGGGAATATTAGTTTTTCCATGCTATTAAATCAATATCACAACACAAACTTACGTGAACCGAATGTTTGTTTGAACTCAGATTAACTCGTCACTTCATTGTAAAGTTAGCGTTGCTTATATTATTAGTAGATACTGTAGCACATGGATAAACAATTATGCCTATCTTTTTTCCATACAGTGCTCGATCACTTGATGTTTCATTATTCAGAAGTAACCACCTGTGAATTCAAACCTCTTCGTGGGTAGTCTCAAACTCGGTTCAGAAAAGCTGAAGACAACCTGTGTGCATAGGGAGGAATTTGCTTTCGTTCCAAAATTAGTAAATGTTGCAATGTAACCTTGTGGAGCTAAAATATTCAAAATTCCAGGACTCTTGAATCAAATACTTCTATACCTACCACCAATACAGCAACAAAACAACAACGACTACTACTACTGCTACTGCCACTGCTGCTGCTGCTGCTGCTACTACTACTACTACTACTACTACTACTGATACGAGTACCACTACCACTTCCACACCACTATTATAACTACCACTACCACTATCACTACCACCACTACTACTACTACTACTACTAATACTACTACTGATACTACTAGTACCATTACCACTACCACACCACAACTACCACTACCACTACTACTACTACTACTACTACTACTACCCTACCATTATCACTACCACTATCACCACTACTCGTGCTACTACGATTACTGCTACTATTTATGTTACAGCTGCGGCCCCGTGTGGTTCCCGGACAAGACTAGGGCCACTGCTTATCCAGGCAGAGGGGTGAAATTCCTGTTTTCATTTGTCACTTTGTCATGTTTATTAAAAGTCATCATCGTCATCCCTGTATTGTTTCAGGTGCTACTTGAGTGGTGGCAGAAAACAAGGAGCATGGCTCCAGCGGGAAAAAAATGAGTGTTTATAACATACTTTTTATCTAGATGTAAATCGAGGGTGGGCCTTACAAGTTTATTCCTGGTTGCGTCATATAACCTTTTTTGATAGCGCCGTGAAAACCATTCAACTTAACTGTTTCTGCTGCTACTGCTGCTACTACTACTACTACTACCGCTACTACTACTACTACTACTACTACTACTACTACTGCTGCTGCTGCCGCTATTGCTGCTGCTACTACTACTAAGAGAGAGAGAGAGAGAGAGAGAGAGAGAGAGAGAGAGAGAGATGATACAACATGTGAGGACACTCATGAAAGTGTGAGGACAAACGGTTTGTCCTCACATCTACTTTCGTTTAAATGATAGCTAATTTGAAGATTGGGAAATGTAGGGGATGAGGTGTTGTGAGGACACGAAAGAGAGAAACAGTGTAAGGCCATTTGAGAGACAATGACCTAATACAGTATGTGTTGGGACCTAATTGTCCTCACCATTTGTGCAAGAATAATCAAGGCTCAGTAAATATAAACGCAATCCCACTACGTTGCACATCACTGTCGAGACTGCGCGCCGTGTACGGACCCGTCCTGCCAAGAGCGCCTCTCGAATCGGTCGGTCACCCGTTCGACCCGTTTTGAAGGAGTCTAGCACGCGCGAAAAAGTAAGTTTACATTTGATTCAAAAACAAGTTATCTCTGTAACTTAGAGAGATCTCTCTTTTCTTGGAGCGATATCTCTGTTGTTAAAGAGATATATCTTTTCTTAGAGATATCGTGTTTGTTTAAGAAATATGTCTCCACCTTTGAGAGATATCTCTCTAACTTCAATATATAATTCCGCTTGGCATAGCTCTTCCGTTGGCATACCGTTTTTTTTAATCAAAATCCATAGTTCGTGTTATTTTTGGATGTACACTTGTACAGAAAAGGTGAATTCGTGTAAATAAGTGATTGATTAAAATAAAAAAATGTCTAACACCAATGCAGTATTTGTAAACAATGGGTAAAAAAACCCAGCGCATTTTTATATAATTATTTATATTCTTCCGACAATGAAAGAAAAGAATTGGACATCCGATATAATGTACCCTTCATTATCAGTGTTGGCGCTGTGTGCGGTTTGGTTATTCCTACCGTTTGCATAGAGCTTCGCTGTTCAAGTTTGCGAAATAGTAAGAATCCTGTTTACCGCATAGAGCCCCCTTCGCATAGAGCAACACGAGTAGCTCGATGGGTGCGCACAGAGCTCCTGATGTAGCTCTATGCGAAGGGGGCTTTATGCGGTCCCATAATGCCTCCACCACAAAACAAATCGACCATATATAACCTTACATGTGTTGAAAATGACGTAAAACGCCATACAAACACACAAACATCGTTATTCTACTATATGTTTGACTATATTACTGGTGAAATGCAATCAACAGTTAGTAATATGCAAAAACAAATTGCTTTATACAGTTATTATTATTAATATTAATGAATAAACAAATGCAATTTATTTAGGAAAACTAACCGGATGCTGCGAGTTTTTAAAAAAAATCAATATAGTCGTGATTCCCTTTAACGCTTGTCTACTACAGCACGTTGTTTAAAGGGACGCACGTGATTACTCACTATCCAGCAGTAAGCATTACACATAATGCATGTGCACATCGATGTATCACATAACATGCGGTGTCGGAGTGTAATAACACCATTCAATATTTGCGATATTCCACTAGTGGTATAACATAACGTTAATGACGTCGTCCATTGACGTCATGTACGTCACGTTAAAGTACGTTTTTTGACGTAATGTGACGTTATAAGTTATGTGATAAATAGAATCTAACATTCGTTCTCATTTATTATTAAATTTATTAAACTCGTTAGCAAAAATGATATAATGCGAGGCTCTTGTCAACTCGTCTAATAAATGCAATAATGAATGAGCACTCATGTAAGATCCTCTATTTATTAATCTAGTAGCATCTGCTGTCAAAAAGTTAAATAAGAGTAATCATCAGTAAATTAGAGAGAGTTCAAGTTTCCTTTGTTATACTACCCTAGGTTTGCATAATTATATTATTTGTTCAATACAAGCAACATATAGAAATATACTAAAACAACTTGCTATGAACTTTTCGATAATTATTATTAATGATTTGCAAACATGCAACTAACAGGATGCCGCGAGTAAATAAATCGAGATTGCCATGTTACTTTTTTGCAAAGTATATGATAACAATTCTGCATTCAACATAACCTACAGAAGAATCTAATTCAATTGTAAAAAAAATGAATGTTACAATAGTGTGTGTGTGTGTAATTCTAAGGTTTATAGTCCGTCCGCCAACGAACACGTCAAGGTATACCTGACGCGATGGGCACAATAGAGTCTGGACTTTGAATGTTACAATAGTTACAAGCAGTATGCATTTAAAGGGGGTACATCAGGATTTTTCTAGAAACGTCTTAAAGTATAAAATTGTTCCAATTCATGATAAAACACTTATATCAATCAAAATATAATGTTAGAACCATTTTGTTAAGGTCTAAACTTTGAAAATACCATATAGTAGGACGGAATCGGACGTAAAATGCTGAAAATCAACCCTGGTGCGTCACCTAGGATAGCACATATTACTGTGCAGAATGAATTTCTTTGCAAATAAGGGATAATTTGTAGGCTTATTTATTATGTTTTGACCATGTCGAATAGAAAATATTAATATTTGTCGATTTTAAGTCTGACACCTAGACCCCCATAAAAAGCCTGATGTACTCCCTTTAAAGGCACACTTGGCAATCTTGAAGTTTTTATCGAGCAATAAAACTAGCATCTCGATTTATTAATCCAGTATCGTTTTGACTTTCCGAAAGGCAAACTGCTTGGCTGCATATAATTAAAAACTTGTTTGAGTTTTTAAATTTTCTTCGTTATTCCATTATATGTTTAAATATATTATTGGTTCAATATAATCAACAGTTAATCATATTCAAACTTTTGTAATAAAAACAAACGGGAGTTTTTAAACAAATCAAGATTGCCGCGTAAATAAATGGAAACATGGTTGTAATTCATCTGCAGAAATGTAATAACATTATTTTTACTTTATTTTTAATACGCTATCAAACGTCTTGCGATCTAGCAAAGGACGCGTAATGTTGCTGTCATTGAATTTAAAAGTGTAATTTTTAATTGTTTTATTCCAATTGAATTCTTTTCGTCAATTATTCCAGTCATATACAGTCAAAACGACAAAATGAAAAATATTTAAATGAAAATGTTCTAGATGGATACGAAAAATATATGTTATACAGCCATGACGTCAAGAAGAATAGCAAAATAAAGAAATACAAAATCATATTGTGTTTTATAAATCCCACTTCATTCATCCATCATTTCGCTAAAGCTGTTTGTCTTTGTATCCTTATCTTTAACCATTTCGCATCCCTTAGAGTATATTCGATAGCCTGAACATTCGATTAGTCTCTCTATTCCGGGACGGTATAATTAATCACCCGTTTCATTATATTCCCAATTCCCAATATTATCATCGTCTTCAGGTAGGTAAAAGTGTTTTCTTTTTATAAAAGTTCGCCATTTGGGAGATATATGAATGCATGAAATGCACGAAGCATTATATGTGTATAATGTAGGGTGAAACTGTGCGTCTAAGTTCCCTTTCAACTACTCTATACCGATATCGTCGTGTGAGGTCTAATTCATCGACTGTTGTAGTAAGGCACATAGTGTAGTAAAGAGCCATTCTTAATGACCGGTATTTTTAGGTAGAAAAAAGCTTGTGGGTCAGATATACGAGCGTCTTAACAAACACTTGAAATACGAGTGTTACCTCTTGGCAATCTTGATTTTTTAAAGGGACACACGGCAATCTTGAAGTTTGTATCAAGCTTCAAATGTAGCGTCTCGATTTATTAATCCCAGTAACATGTTCACTTTAAACCGGCTTGCATATCATTAAATACAATTTCGAGTTTTCAATTTGTTTTCGTTATTTTACCAAATGTTGAAATATATTACTGGTGCAATATCATTAATAAACAATGTGCGTTATACCATTTTTATAATTAGCATTAATGATTGAACTAATGCATGATATTTAGAAAAACTAACGGGACACCGGGAGTATTTAAAAAAGCATTTCATTTGTTTAATCATTAAAGGGGTTGATGCACTATTTTCAATCACGATTTATTTAAAAGGGCTCTGGAAAACTCGAAAAAAGGTGAAAGATCAAAATGCCATGAAAAATAAAGAAGATATGACCGACTGAAAATTTGTAGAAAACATAAATGGAGGCAGCTATCTTGGAACGATGAGGTCATCGCGCCTTTTTACTATAAATGGCATATAGACAAAACACATTTTAAAGCAAAGAAATCACTGCAAATTGATTAAAAACTAAATATACAGATGTAAAATGTATAAATATTAGTTGCAGTGATTTTCTTTGCTTTAAAAGGCATTTTGTCACTATTCCATATATGGTAAAAAAGCACGATGACGTCATCGTTTAAAGTTGGCCGTCTCCATTTATGTTTTTTGCAAATTTTTAATAGGTCATATCTCCTTTATTTTTCATGACATTTTAATATTTCTTTTAGCGTTTTTAAAGTTTGTTAGAGCCCTTTAAAATAAACATTGTTTGAAAATAGCGCATCAATCCCTTTAATATTAATTATAAGAATAATATAAAGCAGATTGTTTTGTATGTTATTGACTATTGGCTATGTTTCGCCAATGATCTATTTAAACCTATGGTAGATTAAGACCGAAAAATGAAAACTTAAAATTGTATTTTATTATATGCAAGCAGGATTGAAAATTATACTGGATAAATAAATCAAGAAGCTAATTTCAATGCTTGATAAACAATTCAAGATTGCCGCGTGTCCCTTTAAATATGGTAAATATGTTGGTTGCAAATAACAAATATGAAGTGTTGCTGTGATGCAAAGCGTATGTTGTGTTAGATGTTGTTATGAAAGATATTTAATGTCATTTGTTTACAAGTTGTTTCATATTTTGATTGATCTTGTTTATATGTTGTCTGTGGTTGTTAACATTTTCGTTATCTGTTTTCTGAAAAGCAATCATTGTTGCTTTACGATTAACTGAATACGTGCAGTGTCGTATTTTTTCCTGAACTGTATATTCATAAAATTGGGAGAATCTGCGCTGGCAATTCCATAAACAAGAAAGTCTGTATGTCGGTTATACGTGCCTCGCCAATATTGCTGTCAAGAAAATAAATATTGAAGAAAAAACGGGACATAATTATGCTAAAATGTAATATATAGTTATGGAACCTGTGTTTATGACACTGAAAACATTAGCCAAATTTGAATGAATTTTAAATAAGCAACATTGAAGATATTAGAATATGAAAAACGTTAACGCAAAAATGTATCGTCGCCGTCGTCGTTGATTCCCTTGTATAGCTTCTTCAAAGGCGGGAAAATAAGCATAGCAAATGATAAATTAGCAAATTAGAAACAAAATGGGCTTTTCATTCCTTTTATTTACTAGTATGTGTTTTTATTATGTAATATTCACAGACATCTTGCTTCATCAAGTTTAATTTTATTTTATTACATTACGAGATATCGTTGAATGTAGTGAAATCTTTTACCCATAATGAACTATTAAAAAGGCAAATATATTCAAAGTGTGATTCCGGATAACACTATATCTTGATATTAACGTAAATAATGTGTTGATAAGACCGTACACAAAATTGTTTTAGCAACTAAAACAACTTCAACCACGATATACTATAAAACACGGTTGACATAATTGTAGCACATGGTAGGCTATATATGACCGTCGATTAATTTCGTGGTGGAGGCAGACCACCCACTTTTTCCAAGATAAAACCAGTACTGTATGCCTCCCGCCATCCGTAAAAAGTACACTTTCACACTTACGAGTCGAGCTCCCAGTAAACCGCAGCGGTGAGAGGCGAGCGAGACTATTTCAAACACGGCGTCTTTACCATCCCGGTCACGGAGCATAAAACACGGGTTAATGCATACACAACACATGGGCATCTAACTTTAATACGGCTTTAGTTAAGATATTCCATTCATACTTTATCGCGACTGAACGTTTATTTTATAAACATCCACAAAATGAACGGCTATGCCTTTTAAATAAGTTAATTTTGTGTGAAATCTACCGATGAATTCGTTAAATCGAACGTAAGATATATTTTTTTATATCGCCTTTAAACCTATTAATCGGCCGAATGCTTTCCCACCAGCACGTGTTGGTGTTCTGAACGAAGCGTAAAATAATTCGATATGTCCGCCATTCCGCGTTCGTGTCAGTTAAGAAAGAGTGGTCAATTGGTGTAGGAGGGTATTGATAAAAAGAGTCGCACCAGAAAAAAATGGCCACAATGAAATAATGAAATGTCAGGTAGCTGTTGAAAAGTTATTATATGGCAACACTTCTATGTGTGGGGTCCCTCTGAGTGAATGTAAATAGTTGCTCCGTACAATAGGTAAAGGAGGAAAAGTTAATGGATGGACCTATATATATAATACGCTGATTTGCAGTTATATCTGTCAAAATTGGAAACCACGTGCGAAGAAAAACACGTTATGAAATTATAAAATCACTTGATATGTTTGGAAAGTAATTTAATTGTTATAAAAGAGAGTTGCTGTATAGCGGTAAAATAAAGTTAACTTAAAAAAACTACATTCAGATAAATGAATAAATAAATACATATTAAAATTAGTAACTAAAAAAAAAAATATGTATAAAGACAGGTTTGTGTGATAGACGGTTTTTAAAATTTTATTTGCAACAATTGAGACGAATTAGACATAGGTTGATTTTTTTCTGGATATTTGAACATGGGACATTGTTATTAAGCATAGTGTACCAAACTGGCAATGGAATTAATGTATGGAGCTGCAGAAACAATAAGTTCAAATATGCTGGTAATTCAAAGTTCGTGCTCTACTAATTGGTAAAGCAAGTGACATTAAATAGATTCGGGTCGAAGAATGAATAAAATGACAAAACCTTTGATAATTCTAGTGATTGTATTGTGTTTCACTGGAATAATTTGTGTCATGGCAAGAAAAAAGAGAGACAAATATGGATTAAAATTTCTTGATTGTGGTAGGTACTTCGTTTTTGCCTTTGTTGTATATTGAGTATGCATTTGTTATATTTCTCTTCTTTTTTCACCGTTTTCATAAAATAATATTCATTTTATCATCATCAGCAGCAGCAGCAGCTGCAGCAACAGCAGCAGCAGCAGCAGCAGCAGCTAGAACATCACCCTCCTTTTTATCATCATCATCACCACCACCACAACCACCATCACCACCACCACCGCCGCCGCCATCATCAACATCATCATCATCAACATCATCATCATCATAATGATGTTCTAGTTAGTGCGGTATTTGTTTTTAATCTAAGCTGAAGTTTGACTTGGTAACGTTGTTTTTGTCCTTTTTTTGTATGTTCCTTTTTTTATTTTAAACCTAAACTTCTCCTTCGGACAGTAAACTATAGATTACACTTCTGGTTTTACTATAATTACCGACATAAGCTTATCGTTATTTCATGGGGTGGGTGGATGTGTGTGTGGGGGAAGTGGAGTGTGGGGTAGTGTGGTGGGTAAGATTGTTTATATTAACGGTAATACTTCATTTGATGTGGATGGAATACCTGCAAAATGTATACACTTAAGCAAAAAGGAGAATCCATTTTGGATAATGTTATGCTATATGAATTAACATAACGCCAGTGTTGATAAATACGTGTGCACTCAAATTGAGAAATTATGATATAAAACTTAGAGATGAGCTGAAACGAAAGTAATGAAATATACATAAATACTAAATTGATGGTATCTTATGTCGGGTTAGTAGAGTAAATATCAGTGTTCTGTTTTCGAGGAGCGGAAACTATTTATATTAGCATGATAGCATGATAGCGCGAGTAAGCGTATTTAGTTCCTATCAGTGAAATATCGGATTATATGATCGGAATAAAATAGTTTTCATTGTTAAAGGGACACACGGCAATCTTGAAGTGTTTGAAATGGGTGTCTTGACTTATATATCCAGTATCATGTTTACTTTTAACCTGGTTACATTTAAATAAATAAAAATTTAAGTATTCACTTTTTCGTCATATTTTACTTTAAGTTTTAATATATTATTGGTGCCATTATATCAAAATTGAATAAAATGCAAAATCAATTTGCTTATTACTATTCTTATAATTAATATTAATGACTGAACAAATGTAAGTTATCCAGAAAAACAAGCGGGACGCCGTGAGTTTTAAAAAAATCAAGATTGCCGTGTGTCCCTTTAATATTTTCTCTAGACTTAAACCTTACACTTTTACTTATATCTGTATCTATAATAAACTAGAAGAAAACAACTGATCTCCTGATTTCAGAGCAACATTATCTTCAGTATATGTAGAGAGAGATCGTTTTAAAGGGACACGCGACAATCTTGAAGTAAATATCAAATATTAAAGAAAAATTGAAAATTTACTTTATCTGTTCTAATTTATTTTAAAAGCATTTAATTTATTTTAAAAGCATTTTCCTTGGAACTCCTCAAACAATTGCAAATATGCAAGTTATGTAGAATAAATAACGGGACGCCGCGATAATTTTAAAGACAACAACAATATTGCAATATGTCCTTTTTAAAATTGGATATTATAATACTTAGATTATGCTAATGACATCGAGTATCTGTTTTAGCTTTTTGACAGAAAACATAACAAATAGTTTTGAAATCCATTATAATAATATTTATTTTCGTAGTTACAGCTCTGCAAATGTAAGTGTGTGCTTATTGTTAGGGCACTTTCACGTAGCCTTCCTCTCTCTGGGGCGGCTCTAAATAACCTATACTGTGTGTTGGTGAGCCCTTAAACAACATTCAGTTCCATTATTGGTAGAGCGTTGGACCATGATCGAAAACTCGTGGGTTCGATCCCCCGCCATTACCATATGTGTTGTGTCCCTGAGCAAGTTACTTATCCGCATGTGCTAAAATACTGGGTATACCCAGAAAAACATCCGAAGTGAAAATTTCAGAGAGCTTTCGTTACAATCGATGTAAAATAAATAAGTTTAAACACGTTTTGGAAGATAACACGTTCGCACGTGATACCTAGTATACGTGAAAAACAAATTACTTCCTTCATAGTTGATCGAAAACAACATAATTATATCAGTTTTATAATAGTAATAAACTAGGATAACAGTTCGCTGTCTAACTCGTCCGAGCTAGTAAACTAGAATCTTGACTTATATCTGGATATACCAAAAGGCAACAGGTAAACAGCTAGTTGTTTGCGCAATATTGGAATGCAAGGCACGTGTCACATATTTCACCACTATGCAGAGATCATAACATGCCGTGCGGCATGCGATATACTGTACGCATTACTTAAAGGATCATTATTTTGAAAAACAAGGAAATATCGTTCTTATTATTGATTATAGTATTAAAGTTGCACACGCGTATAAATATTTTCTTTTTTTATATAGCTCCATGTCTTCTAATTGTCTAGATTTAAAAGCAAAAAGAAAAAAGAACAAGGTGCAATTTTATTGAAATAAAAGATGTCATGTTTAACTTTTATACCTTTCGACGTTAAAAAAAAATATAAAAACAAAAAGTGTTCAATAGAATATAAGACTAACATGTTGTTGAAGAGTTTAACCTGCAAAATGCCTTCAATACAAGTCTACATTAATAAATAATTAAAAACCGAAAAAAACAAAAACGGTGGGTGGTTGTTTTTAAAAGCCAAGATTAGAAACGAGGGTTATCGTAGCCGAGGTCAGCTACGTTGGTGCTAAAATGTTTGACATGTGCGTTTCAAATTTTGACATACGTGTCAACACGTTATAAACCCAACATAACTTACAATACGACCTGCCAGTCAGCCAGGTTGATATAAATGTCATAAATGTAAACACTGTAAACAAGAACATTAACTGTTTGTTATCTTTACATTAGGACTGGTTTTCTGCATATCATAACGCGATATAGATACTAAAGTGCGATTAACGTGATATCTTTCTAGAAGTACACCGACACTCTGTTGTTGGCTCACCTGTCAGGCTGGATATAGCCCTGCGTGCTCGGATCACTGTAACGGTTACGATATGATCCACAATTGACACCCCATAATTAAATATGTTAGGCTACGGCAATACTATTTCAGTTACCATATTGTACCATCATCCCCTTATAATTTCTAAATGTTCGAACAATTAAAATAACATACGAGACTTTGGTACGTACTCGTCCGCGTTGGTATTTTTGGATTAAGTCCAATTGTTCAAAGGCTCATCAGCACTACATCTTAGTTTTTTCGAGCAACCCAAGAGGTAAATGATACATAGGAATCTGGGAGCCGTCTCTTACTATCAATCTGACTCACAAGCTTCATATGTCTTCACTACCGTCATGTTGAATGGCATTATGAGTTACCATCTCTTTAATATATACCAAGTCGTAAATAACTTGACACATATTCAACAATGATTCTTTTTAAAAATACATTCTAGATTGGCGCCTAAGCATTATTTGCATAAACTCATCAGATAGGTTAGCTTTGGTTTAATGGCTTAGCTATGGTATAACGGCCTGCTACTACTACTACTTACTTGTCCTGTGGAGTCTTCGAGCCCAATAATTGCGGCTTTAAAGTAAAATACAGTAACGCCGGTGCAAGTGGGCGCGCGTTGTATAGCACCGAGCCTGCTACCTTTTCTGCCTTGTTTGTGTTCGATGCGTTTAAGGAATCCCGTTTTCAGTATTAACTTTGGTAAACATACATTTAAAGTGTACGTTTTAAGCGCTTAAAGCTACTATAACTGTAAGCATGGCTAGTGGGCGTGTACATAAAGCAAATGGGAGGATTTTAACGCTTGGTTTACTACCAAATTCAAGCTACTGAAAATAGCTGGAAACACGTATGTAAGGCAATTTTATTGCCAACCATTTTAATTCCTTACCTGCGATCGACAAAGCAACAGCAAATATACAAAAAACAAGACAAGTCCATTATCAAAGGAATATAAAGTAAACACGAAAAGTATGTTATCAATTAGGTCTGTGGCCTAATGGTAAGGTATACGACAAATCCGAGGTCTCGAGTTCGAATCCCGTGATGCGCGAACTATATTTTAATGATTTAGGGCAGTGGTGTTCTTTGATATCCCGATGTTGCTACATAAAAAGACGGATTATATATTATGTCCCGGTATAATGTTTCCTCTTTATATACGGGTTAACGGCCATTTTTCACATTTAGTTGAATTTGGTAGTAAATGAAGCTTAAAACACCTCACATTTGCTTAAACAACGTCTATATTTGTATAACATAATATTATTAAGGGACGGAGTGTTTTATCAGGCTAGGTGGATAGTCTTTAAAGCTACTACAGCTGTATATATGGATTTCCATCCAAGTTTCACTAGTTTGAATTTGGTTGTAAACTAAAGCGTTAAACCAAGCCCTTAAAGTACACGCCCACTAGTCCTATATTCAGCTATAGTATCTTTAAGGTTATGCCTATCAAACTCGATAACCTGTAATCGAATATGCCTAACAAAACTGTCCCGACCCTAACACAAATTTCGGTTCCTTTAAAATTATTTCGGTTGTGTTTTGCATGCATTTCCCCAAGTTGCGTTCTTCAATATAATATACCCTTTTTCAACTTTGTCTTGCACTTTAATAAAAACGAAACACGTTTAATATGCACACCGTCCTGTCTGGCCTCAGCAGTGTCATTCATACTTCTGACAGTTTCAGTACGTTTGCCATCATCTCTTGGGTATGTGTAACAGGTGGAGGGGTGGGGGTGGGCGGGTATCCAGTGTGCATACTCACACGCTTTGCAGTTTGGGAAATCTTTAGCTATTCAAATACATAATGCATCTAATTAACGGTACTAACTCATAATTACATTGTCTGTTGGAGACTTGGAATTCATCCATACCATAATTAATTGTAAATAGATCATTTTGATAACGAGTTCCGGAGTTTGAAAATCGTGAATAAGGAGTAACGCGCAATTAGCATAATTGTGTTTTCGACTTATTTAGTACCTCCCCCTCAATGTGTAATCAGCTTACTACGCTCAGTTATCTATACAGTCAAATCCCGATAACAGAACATCTGCTGTAAGAGACCGTCGGTTCAGTCTCCAATTGGACTGTTTTAAATTAAATGTACCTTGTATTGAGAGACTCCCTGTGTTAATGGGACACACGGCAATCTTGATTTGTTTAAAACTGAGGATCTTCCAGGGGTTTTGGGGAACAAGGGAACATGGCCATTTATTTTTGTGAGGGCCTCAAAACTTGCGGTGTCCCGTTAATTGTTCAAAGCAAATTGTGTTTACATCTTACTGACTGTTAATTACAATTCGACAATATTATACTTAAAAGTTTGGTAAAAAAAAGCTCAATTCTTTTTTCTAATTATACGCAAGCAGGTGTAAAGTTAAAATGATACTCGATTAAATATATCGATGTGCACATGTTAAGGCTTTATACAGACTTCAAGATTGTCGTGTGTCCCTTTAAGAGACAAAGTTATGTCCCTTTAAGAGACAAAGTTATGTCCCTAAATACAGATTTGACCGTATAACCATGCACAGTATGTCTCATATATCCGATATTAAAATGTAACCTTACGAGTCCAAATTTTAGTTAAGAAGCAAACACATATATAAATTTAAATTCATATCATAAACCTTAGCTTGATTTATTTTAAATGTTCACTTGACATTGTGTATCCTTGAATCAATTTATAGTTATTAAAGTACACATTTGCTATACTAAATGCTCTTTTATTTAACTGACTAAAGCTACTTTTTAAAAAAAGAAAACGTCAAATAAATCAGAAATTCTGAATTCTTTAACTACATGGTCTGAAGTCAATACAGCTGTACAGGTGAATAAAGTAAGCCTGTAGTCCTTGAATGCTGCATTTCCTGTTCGGCTTTTTATCTACTAAAATAACATGAACATAATAATTATAGGATATTAAATTCATATTAACGCTACATACGAAAACACGAGCCGACTACGGCGGGGCGCCTAACAACACTCACATATACTGTTTCTATACAATAATAATTGATTAGATCGCCAACAAAAGCGCCGCACTTACCGTTTAACTATAACAGACAAACTGCTACTACTCTACCGCCCGCGCTGCATTTCTCGGATAAAATCCGTCAGAGGTAGACATTGATCGAATTAGAAACCAATTCATAATTATAGCAAAACTAATCATATTGATAAAACAATACGATAATATCATAAAACATATTATATATTGATAGATGTGTTTTCTTTACACTAATATGTTATCTGTTTTCGATAAACACCGAGTTTAGCAAGTATACTCGAGCGTTTAAACTAGAAAAACAGATTTATTGAACGATAGGAAAATATTTCAAAACAATCAGAGA
The DNA here is from genome assembly GCA_037043455.1 of Cyrtodaria siliqua. Classification (NCBI taxonomy): domain Eukaryota; kingdom Metazoa; phylum Mollusca; class Bivalvia; order Adapedonta; family Hiatellidae; genus Cyrtodaria; species Cyrtodaria siliqua. Next base: position 96,139 of record JAWPHD010009249.1, read on the forward strand.
GGACCACCTTTGAATTCTATTCGGTGTGTTCTTTTGATGGCAACTTAGGTTCCGTGTATTTAACCTCAAGCCCGGTCAGTCAGTACTATTGACTTGCCGTCGCAGCTGTCCGTAAACGTTTCCTAATTGAATAGTTGTATGATACCACCTACACACTTTCAAGTAACCTATTGCGATACATCGATAGTAATATAAAGTAATTCAATTGATATTTATTGCTAACTTCTCTGATAATTAAATTCTGGGTGAATCAGTGCCAACTTATTCAATGTTGTTTAACCATTGTTAGCAGACCACACGGATGTGAACCTTGATCTTTTAAATTCTGAAGCGGGAGAGTGGCCGGGATTTAATTTCTAACCGAAATGGTTTGACATTTGTATCCATTTCCTGAAATATATTACCCATTACCAATACTTCGTAAATCCAATTACTCCCGTGTCTCATTTACTTTCCTACTTCCCGAAAGCTCGTGTTTCTCCGAACCTTCCTTAAAATAGTATTCGTTTGCTGTGCTCCGACCTTCTCACAAAAAAGGCAGCTACCCAACTCGTTTTTCTCTTCTTTTTTTGAGCATTTAGGGGCTTTTATTGTTTATAATAAAATTAAAATAAAAAAAATATATATAAAAATTATACCAGATATGTGGAGTGACTTTCGGCGCGATCCTAACAATTAAAAAAAAAGGGTGGAAAAAATCAAGAAAACAAATTCTTTAACTGAAAGCATGAAATTAATGGGACACCCAAAGTTTACATAGAGTTATATAGGAAAAGGTTAAAAATTACAACTTCTCTGAAACCGCGTGAAAGATTTTGATGAAACTTAAGCACAATGATATTTGGGATAGTCCCTCTCAGATTTGTGTTTTTCAACTCATTAAAAAAGATCATATGTATAATACAGATAAGTAACTATGCTTCGTAAAACACTTACACCACTGTCAGAGGACTCGGAAAAACAACTACCTAACCACTTAAAACGTTTTGGGTCGGAACACAGCAAACCAACATTTTTTTAAGGATGGCCCCAATCAATGATCGAATTCAGGATGAATCAGCCAGTCATGTGGAGTAATCGTAATAAAATGTTGTTAACATTTCAAATATTGGAATTATATTCAGCAACATGCCATGATACATTTCATTAATCAAACACGTGAGTCAACTGATTACTTTCTGATCTGATCGATCTTCTACTATACTGGAGTAAGGATATGCTGTAATCAGACTGTTACGCATTTGCTCCGATGCTACCGCAGACGCTTGTTTATGGGCCCAATTGTGAATTGCAGACGCTTGTTTATGGGTACAGTTGTGAATTGCAGACGCTTGTTTATGGGTACAGTTGTGAATTGCAGACGCTTGTGTACGTCCTTAGTTGTGATTTGCATGCGTTTGTGTGCAATCGTAAATTGCAGATGCTCGTGTACGTGCCCAATAGTGAATTGCAGACATTTGTTTATGTGCCCAATCGTGAATTGCAGAGGTTTGTTTATGGACCCTGTTGTGAATTGCAGATGCTCGTGTACGTGCCCAATAGTGAATTGCAGACATTTTTTTATGTGCCCAATCGTGAATTGAAGACGTTTGTTTACGTACCCAGTCGTAAATTAAAACATTACTCACTCAAACTTGAAGATCCCCCATCTTTTTAAAATTTGTATTATACGGCCGATACTCTTTTTATTATACGGCCGATACTACCGTGATTATAACTGTATACATTGTGGAAATATACTAGTATATGATTATGTAATTAGTTGTTTGACATGGCAATTCTTTGACGCATATTAATAATCTGATATTAATGCAGTCTTGTTTTTTAGAGAATAAAAATGGCGAGGATTTCCTTATTTACACAGTCCTGTTTTACTGGGATGACCCAGAGGAAGGGTGAGGTATGGTGAACCATAGAGTCCGGTTTAAACCCCTAGCGGATGTTTTGCCATGTTGTCAAGCCGTTTGTGTTTGTCTTGTCACATGCATTGCCTCTTATTATCATCGTAATTGTTGTTGTTTTTAACGCGTGTTTCCGGTTGTGTTCTGTGAAATTTACGTACGTATAAGCGTTTATTTACATTTCCCGTTCGACTTTTATACCTACGTATTAAGCGTATGGTTTAACAAATATATGCATAAGAACTAAAAATTACCAATAAAGTAGCTACTACATCTATAAGACATGTCTACGAATTTCCAGATCAACCTTATATAAAATGACAAGTCCTAACTGATTGGTAGTTAATTGATATGGTGACTGAATTATACCGGTTGTCGTTTTTGGGTCGAAAACAAGGAAAATCGAAATGTTTCGACTGCCAGAATTCTGCATACCTCACATTCAATCGTTGTATAAAATACTTGACAAGAGATTACTACAGAACATGTACCAAAGAGAGCAGGATCATGAAACTGTTTACTGTCACTGCCCATTTGAAGTACACACCTTAAAGTTCACCGGCCATGTTTTGTTTCATGAATATATTTATGTTTATTTAAATCGAAATCAATACACAACAAAAGATATTTACAATTCACACATTGCAATATCTGTGAAAAGCGAGAATAAGATTTTATTTGATGACGTAGAAAACTTTGAACAGGTAAATTAATCCAGAGGTAAATGTATTTATCAATTATCTGACAATTGTTGTATAGCTATACATTTCAGATTTACCTCATTTCCTCGTGCAGTCACGCAGTGGTAAAGTAGTATCTACGTCATGCAAATAATACTTATTTTTGCATACGACTTAGTAGAGATTATAAGTGTATGTTTCTCCCCAGGACTATCAAGAAATGTTCATACGATGTTTAAGAGTTAAATTTGTTAATTGATAATACTACAAAAAGGGTGGCCATTCATCTTTAATTACTAGTATTTCAATATCAAATGTATATACTCATTCTGTACAGAATATATATATCTAACTTGAGATAATTGCCCTTTCAACGTACGACACGTTCGGTTCCAAATATGCCTACGAATTGTAATACAGTCTGCTACAGTTACTATCTTGCTATTCAAATGTTGAAATGTTCTTCCCATCCCTATGCGATAGCAGGTTAAAACAAAACCGGCACAACTGAACAACCGAGAACTGCTGCAGCCAATTTGTGTGTTGTGTTTATGTTTTTAAGTTGTAAATTATCAAACCTGTTAGATCCTGATGAATGCTTATGCTTAGCCATCTGGTGAAACAGACAGTGTCAGAAACATCAGAAACACACATGCTCACCCAGCTATCAGCATTCCATAGTTATTTGTGAATGAGATCTTCTCAAGGCGTAAACCAGAAATGTTTAGTGCGTGTGGAATCTGCCAACACTATTCTGGTATCCTGCAAGCAGACATGATAAATTACAACAGAAAATATGTTAAACTTTATTTCTTGTCATCCATATAAATGTCAATATTATGAAGCTATCGACACATACGAATACACATATCGAGGGGTAAGTATTGTACTGTAACAAAATACAAATAAATAGAGGATATTTGTTGTTTTTTCAGTGGAAGATGCAACTTTATTTCATCTCGTGAGCATCCGAAACAGTATTCCCACGAGCGCCACTCGCTCCAAAAACAGTATTCTCACGAGTGGCTTAGTAGATCACGAGATGAAATAAAGTTGCATCTTCCACTGAAAAATAAATACATGTCTTTTTTTATTTTATGCTTCCATCAGTGATTTTGTGTCTATTTCACATATGTATTCCCCAATGGTATCCCCAATTATAACTGCTTCACGACAGATCACTAGATAATACACGACATAAAATAGTTGAAATTGTTTATTTCAGTAAAAATATTTTCCGCGAAATAAACGAAGAAATGTATTTAAAAAGTTATAACATTTATAGGTATCACATCAAATATCCAACTATTAGCATGAAATGATTCAACCTTATATTGTTAAAGGGAGGTAATCACTATAGAAAAAACTAGTTCCAAAAACATTAAGATTTATTTATGGTTATTTCACTCTTTGAAAACTGTGGATTACCATTTTATTTCACTGAGAAAATTATGTAAAATAAAGAACAGGATACCATAGTTTTGCATTGAGTAAAGCCTAAACTTTGGGTGGCACATTACCCATGTGTCAAATCGCTTTACATTTTATCTTCTGCGATGACCAGACAACCTAGTGGTATTCTATGTTTGCACTTTCTGAAAACGTGTAAAAGAATGTAGGTGCATGAACATTTGTCTCTCAGGTTTCTTTTTGTTGTTAAATATATTGAGTTTCTCTGCTGTGGCTTAGCAGTACAATTCTGGATACATCCTGAGGTGTTTCTAATGTGTTACATGTCTTTACAACAACACATACGTGTATCGTTTGCTAAGTTCTCTGGGTTTTGACTATATGGTTAGAGATTGCATTTTGATGGGATGTACTTTTATTAACATTGTCTGGTAAAGTTGGGCGTTGACGATAGCAGAATAGCTAGGCTTAACTTACAGTCGAGACCAAATATAAGCTTGTCAGATTCTTGGGTTCATCTAGAACGTGTTTATCGATCAATTCTGGTCATCTTGTTGTCTCGTTCCCGAGAAAAGTTACGGGCGTGAATCACAGATTAACACAGAAGTTCCGCGAGATCTTAATAACACATAAAACCGATTAATGATACGCAGAAGACCGTATTGCTTACTGTCCGTTCCAAGTCGGTAACCTTGTCTGCACCACTCTTTGTTGTGTATTGTGTTGTCTAACCCGTAACCACCTAATCACGACTATACTAGGCTATAATAGCCCTTGCGTCAATTGTAAACCCAGATCAACCTGCGAGTAACTCACAGATGTTACAATGTATGGCTGCTGATCAGTCATTTCCCCCAAAACACTCATTCGTCACATACATGGAATGATCTTAATTTAAAGAAAGGACATGCAATTACATATATGTAGCGGGTTAAGGGTTATTGCCTTTATACTTGCTCATTTTTGTTTGTTTGCAGAACAGTGTCGACCTACGGCACAATTATGTTTGACTGCTGTGGTTTCTACTGAACCATTTTTTCAACACAGCAGGCCTAAATGTATTGAATAGTTTTGCTCCAATGGTATAGTTTTGAAATTCAGTATCACAAACAATAAATTCAATATTATAATATAACTGCTGAAACACTATAGCAATGGTAAACTACAGTCATACTATTAAAATATAGTTAGAAATATTTCTTAATTCATTTGAAAACCACTATGTTTCTCAATCTAACTTGAATTTATTACAGCTGTCCTTTTTATTTCTTACTTTATTTGATTACGCTTTCTATTCTTTCCATCCTTTTTCCCATGTGATTACGCCTGCAAAGGTGGGGTAATTTGATTATTATTAAGCTTTGCCCTTTGACTTCAGAATTGGATTTGTTCACCTTGAAAATTCGTTTTGTCAGCAGAACTTAAGAACAACTCCCAATATTGGTAGTTCGACGACAATTTTCAAGTTGTATGTCATATTTTTCAAAAGTCTGTGACCGGTAATGCATGCAGGACAATGGCATACATAACGTTTGACATTTTCTTCAAAGTATGATCATAAAATGTAAACAAAGTGACTTATATTTGAAAAACAGTCAAAACACGAAAGTTCCAGGCGTTGAAAGGGTCAATCCAAATCATAAAACATGGTTCTTAATTAAAATTTGCATTTGTCATTTTCTCAAAACTAAGCCAGTGACCTTCAAGTTAAAAGCAGGCCACAGTGTAACACACATCAGGCTTTTTTTAAAGAGTTTAATCGAATTTGCGCACTGAGGAAATGATACCACTATGTGACCTATTTTTGAAATAAAATAAATTGTTATTCCTGAAAAAACAAACCAAATAAACAAACAAAAACAAAAACAAATCTAAAACAATAATGACCCTATTAAAATCGTGGAGGTAAAAATGGTTTTAGTTTTATTATTCACCTCAAAAATTAATCCATTGATTTTTACTAATAAGAAGCAAAGGAGTTCGTAATTATTAAAAATGCCCTCTGTGCCGTTGACTATTGTTATCTGTCATTCTGACTTTGTTTCAAATGTATTTGCTTCACGGCAGAATCTTTTGGCTTGTGCCTTTCGTCAAAATAAAAGCTGACATGGCTATACACAAACATACCTTTATTGACATGGCTATACACAAACATACCTTTATAAGTAGCGCAATATCGGTGTAGGACAATATTTTGATAATTGGGAGTCCGAAATGTTTAGGTGTAGGTGGTTAACAATGCTGGTGAGATATGTCAATGTCAGTGAAGAACAACATTCGTGTCAGATCTTCTGAGCAAGTGGTATACACGAATGGAGTGGCAAATTCGTTCACCAGGTGTCTAACACGGTTGTTAGCATGGCATGTAACCTCTGAAGTGAATACCTGTTACGGAGCAAGTATGGGGGTAACCTCTGAAGTGAATACCTGTTACGGTGCAAGTATGGGGGTAACCTCTGAAATACTTCTTAACGAGCAAGTATGGGATCATTTAGAGTTGTCACCATATTATATACTAGAATCCTAGAAACATTGTTTTGAATGCTTGTTTTAACTTGAGTGTGTTCATTTTCTTATTCGACTTTTATAGATACTTCTATTAATGTCCTGAATAAAATATTTGTAAGAAAATACCTATGTTTGTTTTGTCATGCTTAAGCACTGAGATCCGGATACCGGGAGATTGTTTCCCGAATTTTATAAGCGTCGATTAATTAGAGGTTAATATACGTCCCTGGTGTGTCTTTTGTAGATAATGGCACATCTAGGCACATCCTGGGCCGTATATTTGCCTTTTTATTGAGGGTCTCCCAGGGATTTTGGGGAACAAAGGAACAGGGCCATTTATTTTTGGCAAACAAGGGAACATTGTCCGTTATTTTCAGGGAACAAGGGAACATTGACATACTTTTAGGGAGCTGGGGAACGTATAATATCTAGTTTTAATGATAGTGTTTTCTTAATAGCCTGCTGTTACTGCATTAGGAATGGAATACAATGCATCAAAGCTTCAGTAATGTGTGTAACTTAAGATTCAGAATAAATTAAGAAATCCTGCAGCTTAAACGCAATTAAGGGGAAAAAACAACATTTAAGCACAGTTTAAGCTGTACCTGATGCGGTGCATGTTGCTATGAGAAAAAGACAGAGTTTCGGCAACTGGTTTCTCTGGGTTGATGATTTCAGAACAAATTTGGTGCAATTAAGAGTTACGGAATGACTCAGGTTTGCATTCCAGTCTGTCAAGAAAGATGCTTTTGAGTGCTGTTAAAAACAAACTCCATTTTTCAAATTTCTGATGCTGCAGTTACAACAATCATATGTCAAATTAGTGACACATACCGTTGTTCCAGAAAAGTATAGACTCACATAGGATAATAAAAGCGGAGTTTTAAAAAGTATAATTGGTGTTGCGATGGGACCTCCTGGTAATGTTTTCATTTCTGATATTGCAACAGAGAAGGTCAACAAAGTTCGAGCTGGTGATTACCCGGCTTGAAATAGAATAATTAGATTGTCCTATAGGAGTGACAGTGAATTGTGGTGTTTTATATGCTACAGAGTCAAAGAAGAATGCAATCGTGTATAAGGCCTTGACAGGTGAGACTATTATAGAAGTTGAGAGATTAAATGTTAAAAAACTACAATAAAAGTTAAGAGAAACTGGTCCATGGGATAACAGCGACAGGAAAATAATCAAAGAAATTGCTTCAAGACAAGCTAAATCAACTACTGAGTAAAAAGGAACAAAAGTGTGAGGGTAAAAAAGGGAAAAACCTCTGTGTAGACAATATTTCTAGGCTACTTGCATTAGTATTTGACAGCAGTAACAATTTGTTTGTGTCCACAATGCGGGGAGAAAAGTCACATGTTTGAAATTCACTCAGATATCAGCGACATTGTTCAAAACGCTAGAAACAAAATAGTGTTTGCTGTATGGACTAGCTTTCACGAATGACTGCCTATATGTTTCTTCTCATGATAAGACTGGGGGCATACTTAAGTCAACTGACAATGTGAAACAGTAGAACCGGTTCTATCAAATGGAAACGAATGTGTCAGTGTACACAGTTTGGCTGTTTACAAGACAGATTAGTATTTAGTGACATAGATGACTATTCAATTACGTTGCTCAGTCCTACAACAGCAGAATGCAGCCACTATATTGGAATGGGAGAGGCCAGAGAGATGGAAAGGATAGAAAAAAAATTCGTTGTAGCTACTGCTACTGGTTCCATCAGAATGAAAAACGGTGTTAGTGGTTCTTTATCTGAACAATCTCGAACGTTTAGCTTGACATTTGATCTCCACTCAATGAAACAGAAACCAGCTATTGAAGATTGCAGGAGGTATACTGGTCGATTTGTAATTTCTTATTTTCCAGATATATATGTGTCCAGACAAACCCGGAAATGTTGATCTTAAATGAATCCTTCATAACAATGACAATGACACAATTTTATTTTGTAATTTAGGTCTCCATACCCATAATATAATACAAATATTTTAAAATGCATTGATAGGTTCCGGGAACTATTAAACGTATTAACATATGCATATTCAATGGGGAAACGTTATAATCTTACAATTTATTCCTCCTAACTTGTGGTTAAACTTTGCCTCGGAATATCCGCAAAACAAATAAGCGAAAACTCCGGTATTATACAGACTACTAAACTAAGTCAAAACCACCATAGTAGCTTCGTATGTAAAACAGGTTTCTGACCAGTCCAGCTGTCTTCGACTATGTCACATAGCGTTTTCTCTAAAACATATTTATATAAACACATATATGAATGTGTTGTGAATCATCAGCCAGGGCGCTCCTATCGTTAGTGCTTCTCGTTGCTTATTACAAAGATGTTCAGCATGCCCAAGTTCGCCAGCTTAATTGCATTTGCCATCCTTTTTCCTCGATAAGCTGTTGAATTCAACAACCATCGCCTGTAATAAGAACAATGAGAACAGGTATAGTTCACAGGTGTTTTACCACATGAAATGTAACGGTTAAAGAAAAAATACATCTACGTGGATGTAACGCTGACAGTGCTTCGAATGTCAGTATCTCGATAAAACTGTTGAACTGGTATTTACTAAGGGAAATCCTTCCATTCAGGTGGCACTGGAAAGCAAGACATTACAACGTTTGCGTTACTGTTTAGTTCAACAACAGCTGCGTGGGACATTCTGTATACCACTGGTTTGCACTGATGGAAGTCTGCTTGGCAAGGTGTTTTACCACAAGCGCGTAACTGTTACATTGCCAAACGTCAATGAAATAAAAAAATCCCAAATCACTGTGAATGTTATTAGTATGGAATAAAAATGTTATACAATAGCTAGCAAAGCTCATTTAAATCACGTAATCTCTTTTTATATGTATTTACAATAGCCCTTATTCCAAGAGTGTGAATGGAATACGTATATATACTATTTTATTATAGACTTATTCCAGTGAAATAGTGGATTTCATGATGAAAGGTTAAAACCTTATTATTTTTCATTGTTATATATTTCACATGTGAAATACCAACAATGACGGAATTGCGGCTGTTAAAATTGTTACGCAATTGAGCTTCTGTAGTTCATTGTTTTGGCGCATTATGTTTTTTCTGCATAACTGTCAAGGTTGTAGGTATATAATAAATAGACAATTTTTTGGTTTGTGGTGAATATAGGATTTTTATTCATCTCGAAGTGAGAAAACTCAAATATTTTCACGCAGTGCT
>JAWPHD010009250.1:0-105858 GCA_037043455.1 Cyrtodaria siliqua
CATTGGCGTAGCTCTGCGGTAGGCCCTGTAGGCCCGGGGCCTATGCCTAATTTTCAGAAATAAGAAAAATTAAAGATTCCAAAAAATGCAATATTTCATATATATTTGTTTAGTTATCTTTGCCCTTCTTAAAGTCTCAAATATACGTCAGCACGCACCTAATGCATTCTAACATAAAAAAAAATCGAGGGAGGGGGGTCGGGGGGGGGGCATGTCCCCGGACCCCCCTAGCATAATAACTTTAACTGCGGGCCTATGCCGTTAAAGAGGCCAAGCTACGCCCCTGAAAGTGAATGTTGTAAAACAAACAGCTGCCATTTTCTTGCCCATTAGAAGAGCTTTACTGTGACAATAGTTGTGCTGCAGGGAGGTTGTCTCAACTCACAGTAAAGGCCATTTCCTTGCAAATGTTAATTAAAGTCCTATCCCGCCAACAACCTAGGTAAACATCCCGCCAACAACATAGGTAAACCTCCCGCCAACAACATAGGTAAACATCCCGCCAACAACATAGGTAAACATCCCGCCGAACAACATAGGTAAACATCCAACAACATAGGTAAACATCCCGCCAACAACATAGGTAAACATCCACCAACAACATAGGTAAACATCCCGCCAACAACATAGGTAAACATTTCTTAGCCTACTAACGACGAGATGACTTGTATATTTTGAGAATCCAAATTCTGTAGACACAATGTAAACGGCTTTAGCCAGCCAGGCCAAGCCCAACAACTGGAGCGATGTATTAAGAGTTACCAACTCCGAATTCTTTTGACGCATATTCAGTCACGGGTATTCAAACACGCGCAGAAACAAACAACAACTATAAAGATGAAAGACGAGATATGACACCACAAACATAAAAGGGTTGACAACTGGGCTTTAGAACGTTCAGTGGCAAAAAGAAAAGCAAAAAAGAAGAATATAATATTTCAAAGGAAAAAACACAGGTGTATGTGGTCGATGATGGAGAAGAACACACAATCAAGAAGAAAATTACAAAATAAATGTGGGGTGGGGAAGGGTTTGGGAGCGGAGTATCAGAACGAAGTGGCAGGTGTTAGAAGAGGGTCCAGTGATTAAAGTTGGGCATAGATATATGAGCACGATATTATAAACAATACAGAAATGAAAATTTACAATAAATATAAAACATAATGTGCGGGAAGGGAGAGAACAGGATCGGGCGGGCCAGCTTGGATATTTTAGTAACAAAAATTGGGCATAATTGTGCAGTGTTTATCTATTTAAATATGATTGATTGATTGAATTGGATTTTATAGTCGCACCAACAGCTAAGGTCATATGACGACTTTCCAGCTTCGTTGGTGGAGGAAGACCCCAGGTGACCCCTCGGGCAATTTTCGTGTACGGGCGGGCACCTGGGTAGAGACCACCGACGTTTCGCAAGCCAGCTGGATAGCTTCCTCACATAAAGATTCCTAGGCCCCTGAGGATCGAACCTACAGCGGTGAGGGGCAAGTGATTTCAATCAGAGACGTTAACCACTTGGCACGGACGCCCCTAAACTATGATCAACACAGAAGAAAAGACAAGTATACTATAAAGGGTTTCGTACGAGGGATTGACTCAGATGGTAAGCGCCGTGCACCCATAAACACAGAGAAGATAGTATTATATAAGAACAACTTGGGGATTGGGGAGTTATCGAATGTCCATGGCACGACAATATGATCCAGGTCCGACTGACATACACCAAATATAGCACCTGTAACTTTTAAATGATTGGTATTACGTTGACCTGAAAAATAAACTGGAAACCAATTACCGAAGGAGGGTTGCCGAGACTAGCTCTGTAAACGGAATCAACCTAGACATTTTTATGAACAACTGATCAAATACGTAAAACAGATCCATTGAAACACTAATTATACATTATCGTAAAGGGTTTTATACTAAAATTACTGCGTAAGTAAAAATTGGTAAGCCATTAAAAGCAAAAATACGAAGGTTTCCATCAAATGTAAACGGTACCCGAAATGAGATTGTATCCAAGTAAACTGACAAACAGCTTATTTAAACCCTCTAATCCATGGGGTACGGTGGGCGTTGTCAACTTACCAAATGTTTCGTAAATCTTAATACAAATTCACTAACCAACTTCCGAAATCGAGCTTCTGTGTATGTAAAAGGATCTGTTTTGCGGCGTGTGTATGACGTAGGTTGCTACGCTTGTAAATACTTCGTTTTGAGTATGAAGAAAACAGTTCAAAATCTTTTAAAAGTTCCCTCAACCGAAATATCGTCTGTTGCTTTCAATATTTTCAAAGTTTAACTTTTACTTGGACAGGGCACGTCCGTGGCCGAGGAGTTAGCGACGTTACGTTGTAAACCTTCTCGCCTCTCACTGATGCGGGTTCGAATCCCACTAGGAGCTCGACTTGTAAGTGAGGAAGTGTTCGATTTTTAAGGATGGCGGGAGGTGCACACCCAGAACAATTGGGTGGTCTGCCTCCACTACAAAACTAGAACTATCGCTGAAGTAGCGAATACCCCCGCTTAAATTCTAAATCAAACGAAGGGGCCATAATTCTGTAATAAATGTTTGAGATATGCAAGAATTAAAAATGTGTTACGGACCAGACAGGACAAAACATGTGTTTACGTGACGGGACGTTACGGACAAGGCGATTCCTATATAGCCCCCACTTCACTTTGTGAAAGCTGGGGTAAAAAAATCGACCGTCATAATTATGTAACCCTTACATGTATGGTCATACAAACAAACACACTTCTTGACGACGAGGTCCTCCCCCAAAAGCATATCATAAAGGCAACTCTTTAGTGAAATCTGTTACAATAAAAAAAGCGCATTGTCACTATATGTGTCTTTCAAATGACAAAATTAAATACATACAAAGTCATAATTGGAAATAGCAATATAATTTCAAATTGACAATGCTGTATCAAAAAAGTGATCTTCATGATGCAATGGCAAATTAGGTTCTAATTAGTTTGGTAATGATAATTATGTTTCCACCCACGAAGTGGAGGGACATATTGTTGCTTGTCGTCCGTCCGTCGTCGGTCCGTCCGGTCGTCTGTCTGTCACCAAATGTTGTCGCCGCTACTTCTCCTAAACTGCTTGTTGGATTTCACCGACCAATTTTCAGGAAGCATCGGTATAATGTCTAGTTGTGCATATCGCGTCTGTGTTCCGGTTCGATGATTTTTGACGGAGTTATGGCCCTTTGACGTTTTCACTTTAAATGTGTTGTCGCCGCTACTCCTCCTAAACCGCTTGTTGCATTTCGACGAAAACTTAAAGGATGCATCGGTATAACGTCTAGTTTTGCCTATCGCGTTTATGTTCCGGTTAATAATTTTTGACGGAGTTATGGCCCTTTGAAGTTTTCACTTTAAATTGTTGTCGCTGCTATTCCTCCTAAACCGCTTATTGGATTTTGCCAAAAATTTCAAAGGAAGCTTCGGTATAATGTCTCGTTCTGCATATTGCGTTTGTGTTCCGGTTCGATGCTTTTGACGGAGTTATGGCCTTTTGACATTTGTTGTCGCCGCTACTCCTCCTAAACCGCTTGTTGGATTCGACGAAACATGACAGGTATTGATATAATGTCTAGTTGCGCATATCTTAATTGGTAATGGTATTTATGTCACCACCCATGAAGTAGAGAGACGATATTGCTGCTGTGCTCCGTCTGGCGGTCCGTCCGTCTGTCTGTCTGTCACAAATGTTGTCGCCGCTATTCTCCTAAACCGCTAGTTGGATTTCACGGACGTTTTTCAGGAAGCATCGTTTTAATATCTAGTTGTGCATATCGCGTTTGTGTTCCGGTTCGATGGTTTTTGACGGAGTTATGACCTTTGATTTGACGTTTACACTTTAAATTTGCTGTCGTCGCTACGCCTAAAACCGCTTGTTGGATTTCGGCGAAACATGACAGGAAGCATTGATATAATATCTAGTTATGTATATCTTAATTGTTTGTGTTCCGGTTTGCTGATTTTTTTATTATCCCTTTGAAACAGCTTGTTGGATTTTGACATAAGTTGGCAGGAAGCATCGGTATGATGCATAGTTTTGCATATACCGTTTGTGTCCCGGTTCGATGATTTTTAATGGAGTAATGGCCCCTTTGAAATTTTTAACTTTAAATTTGTTGTCGCCGCTACTGGACTGGTTGTTGGATTTCGAGGAGACTTGGGATGATGCCTAGTTGTGCATATCGCGTTTATGTTCGGTTTGATGGTTTTTTGACGGAGTTATGGGTCTTCGACATTTTAAGTTTAAATTTGGTGCCGTCGCTGCTCCTCCTAAACCGCTTGTTGGATTTAGATAAAAATTTGGTAGGAAGCATCGGTAGGATGTCTTGTTGTGCATATCCCTTGTGCGTTTCAGTTCAATAATTTGTGACGGAGTTACGGCCCTTTGATTTTTTTAAACTTTATGTTTGTTGTACTCTTCCAAAACCCATTTCCTAACTTCCTACCACAACAGGTCAATATAAATGACATTGGACCTACTTTCTGGACTAAGTTAATTAACACTGAAGTTTTATTTTGTGACTGACAGCGCTTCACCGGTGCATCTTGTCCCATGGACGCATTTTCTAGTTTTACTATTGCTGTTGTGTTAAAAACACTTTTCCACAAATCCGTAATGTTATCCAAAAATGTTCCTTAACATGGTTGCGCCCTACCCACTATCAAACTTATTTTAACTAGGTTGTGCATTTGGGGGAGACATCTATATTTATAAAATAATAAAAAGCTAATTAACAATCAGGAATAATCAGCATAGCGTGATGCAGTCCTCAACTAATCGAAACTAAAAACAAACCAAATATCCTGTCTGTACACTTTACCCACACACGTGTTGGAACAAAAAACGCATATACTGGCCAATTGACAACCACTGTCAAAACTATAGGTATGAAACCACTAATTATTTCCCCATAGACACCAATGTTAAAGTGTCACATATTAATGTTTTGCTGCAAATTTAACTCAAGTATGGATAATGCAGCAGTGTAATGTTCATATAGAAAACTAATTTTCCACTTGAAAAATCACCAGAAAAGGTGGGATCACAAGACATGTAAGAAAGTTCTTGTTGGTTTCATTGCTCACAAAGTGTAAGCATAGAGTCGAAATTTCGAAAATGTTCATCAGTGATCCAGATCCAGTAAAACCTATTAATACGCTTCTTATACATACAACCACAAAATCGAATAGAAATGGGCAGTTTTCCCCTACTTATAATGCCCATTTCCATCAAAAAAGGAGGGATTACTTTTTATTACAGGAACAATATTCGACTACACCTCGGAGGTTTACATGTAATTAATGGTGGTAAAGCTTTAGACCTACATAAAGAAGTGTATGCATTACCTTGGATACGTATACAGGTGTAGTTTGAATAATAATTCCACAGACACGCTTTACAGTCCCTATCCCGCCGTCAATATGCAACTTTTACAACAGATATACACCGTTTCTAAACCTACTGACGTAGATGTATATAAAACTTGAGAATCCAAACTCTATAGACACAATATAAACGGCTTTAACCAGCAAACCCAAAAAGTGGAGCGTCGAATTAAAAAGTTACCAACTCATAATACCTTTCACGCATATTATATAAAGGGTATTTTAAGAATCCGTGAATATAAACCTATACTTTTAATCGGCACATATACATTATTATATGATCTGAACACCCGGATAGAGGTTTGATACACGGTTTTGTAGTGTAATTTTGCCGTTATTTGGCGGTTTAGTTTCTTTATCTTTAAACAAAATATAAAGAAAAAATCAAAGACAAATTGATTTGTGAAAACAGAATCCTCTTAGAAGATTAAACTCTTAGAAGATTAAACTCTTCGATCTAGACTATGATGAATACAATATTTTGAAAAGTACAGAAACAAATATTTTAGTCCACTTTCATTAATCATTGTGCAAAGTTCGTTTAATTGAAGTTAAAAACAGGTTTGGCACACTTATCGACATGCATTGTAATATTTACTGTTGTGTCTTTTGTAATTTAATATCACATGACCAACCAAAAACATCGTTGAAAGTTTCAAGTTCCACACTATGACTATGGCTCACGTTTAAATCCATGTCGCAAAAACACGTTTAATTAATGCAAACGTAAGTCGCATTTGTAACAAACATTCCTGAAAAATATACCCAACCAGATCAAAATAAACATCGTGTTTTATATGTCCTAATACGTGTAGAAGTTCTTTTAATAAATGTGAGTGAACAATTATACCGGGCCAGTTCGGACTATTTACACTTGAATTATGGCCCTTTATTTCCCAAATACAAGTGACAGGGAAGGCTGGTAGAGTTGCAGATTAATGGGCAATTATCACAGTATGTGATCATTACCGACCATGCACTTGTGGGTAATGTTGATACATCCAAGAAGTACTGTATTTATCTGCATATAAACTGTACAAGACATAATTAACTAATAGTTATATATTTAAAATCAACATAAAACTCTATGTTAGCATATACTTATAAAGTCTATGATTCTAGATTATGTAAAATAAAATTATGTTCCCTCAATAAAAGATAGACTGTTAGTATAAAAAAATATATAAAAAAGAATAAATCAATATGTTTAGATTCAGACAAAATGAGTTTTAAGATTCATAGTAATATATAGTATTATCTCTCTTGTTATGGGTTGTGCTGAATACATTATAGAGAATGAAGTTTCAGTGTTGTTGATTTTTGTTGTTTTTTTATATTAAAAACCGTAGTTGACCATACATAGTATATGTTTTTAATTATTTTGATTACGTTTTCTTTAAAATTCCTTCATTAGGTTTGTTCAATTCAATACCATTTAATAACCATACTATGCTGGTATAAATTATCCATCTGTCTTATACAGGGATGCAATGCAGTCGCATATTTTAGGAGGCTTTGACTGTAAATTCAGGTCAGCATGCTGCTACGGCCGTCTGGAAACACATAATTTAAATATTCTCCCTATTTGGGGCTGCTATATTTTGCTTCGTTAACACGATAGGGCCTTCGTTTTTCGTCTGTTCTTTAACAAACATAGCCAGATTATTGATATCAATAAAACCTCGCAGCTCGGACAAGTTTGAAAACAAGCCATATTGGACCAGTACTAATGGAGCTATGGTCCTTGATTTTCCTAAATATTCCATATTTTGCCTCATTAAGATGATAGGACCTTCACTTTTCCTCTGATTTTTACCAAACTTGGCCAGATTTGATATCAATGGAAGTTCGCAAAAGGTCGAAAAACAGCCTGATCGGACCATCAACACCTGAGTTACGGCCCTTGAACTACTCCCTGGGTCATAACTTGGGAACCGTGGAGTCCCCACCCTATAACCATGCATGAACATATGGATATAAACAACCAACCAGAATCAGTCATGGGGTCTATTCGACATAACCTCTAGATCATAACTTGAAAACTGTTGGGATCCCCACCCTAGAACCATGTATACACTTACTGGGTGGGCATGATCAGACGGATACAACCATCCAACCAGCATCTACCCTGGGGTATATCCCCACCCCTGAGGAAATAACCCCTGGGTCATAACTAGGAAACTGTTGAGATCCCCACCCTATATACACGTACTGGGCATGAACAGACAGATACAACCGTCTGACCAGTATCGACTCCGGATCCGTCCCCACTCCTGGAGAAATAGACACTGGGTCATAACTCGAAAACCTTTGAAAACCTTTGAGATCCCTGCATTGTGCGGATACAACCATCCAATCAGCATCAGCCCTGGGGATTATCCCCACCCCTGGGGACATAACCCCTGGTCAATATTTGGAAACTGTTGAGATCCCCACCCTAGAATCATATACTAGTATACACTTACTGGGCATGCACAAAGGGATACAGCCATCTAACCAGCATTGGCCCAGGGGTCCATCCCTACCCATTGAAACAAAGCCCCTGGATCATAACTTGGAAACCGTTGAGATCCCACCATACAGCCATATATAAACTTACTGGGCCTGAACATTTTAAGGCGGTTCCAGGGATTTGAGTTGATTTGTGATGGTGCGCCATCGACAACTTGATCTCATTTTGTTATGAAATTATTAGCTTCTTTGACTTTTTTTTCATCTTTGCGAAGACCAGCTATTCAGGGCCATTGAGCTTTTTTTTCTCTCACTTGAATTTCACGAAATTGTATATGGCAAGTAGAACGATAGAGGCCCTCTTGGTGCTCCTGTTTATCGTAGAAGCAATTAAAGTTTTGATAATAAACTTTTGGATGTTTCGTGAACTCAGTTGTATGCTTATGCAAATTCCTTTATAAAAACGGATGTTGGAGGGAAGACACATATACCGTTTTATTTAATTGCATCACCATAATACCATATGTGTTCGATGCAAGGGAATGGATATGGGATAGGAAAGTTTCCATATATAAATGAAAACATTACAGCTTGTTTCAATTTCAGATAAAATGTGCACATGCACGAATTGCTTACCTAATTGGTTTAAGTATTTGTTTTGAGGAAAGAGTTTCCTGGAAAACTCGAAGACTCAGCGAGTTTTTGTTGTAAAATCCCAAGTATTAATTTTGGTCAGGAATACTCGAAGACTCAGGGAGTTTTTGTTGTAAAGTATTTATTTACGTGGGGTGTAAGGTTCAAGGGAATGGAGGGAATGGAGTCTTAGTGTTGGGAATTGGCTGAAAATTGATGATCGATCATCAAAATATTTAACCGACCGATGATCGATCATTAATCCATTTCAAGTATGTTCAGGAAATAAAGGAACTGAATGAAACTGACCAACATATATATATTTAAACAATAAATGTCACTGGAAGTGACAAATGCCCCCCGAAGTGACCTTTGACCTCTAAGTGTGACCTTGACCTTGGAGCAACGGACCAGGATTTCGTGCGCGACACGTCGTCTTGTTGTGGTGATCACTTGTGCCAGGTTATTTGAACATCCGTCCATGAATGCCAGAATTATTGACCGGACACGAAAGCACTCATTTGACCTTTGACCTCAAAGTGTGACCTTGACCTTGGAGCCACGGACCTTGATTTTGTGCGCGACACGTCGTCTTGTGGTGAGCACTTGTGCCAAGTTAATTGAAAATCCGTCCCGGAATGCCAGAGTTATTGACCGGACACGATTTGACCTTTGACCTCTAAGTGTGACATTGACCTTAGAGCCACGGACCTGGATTATGTGCGCTACACGTCGTCCTGTTGTGGTGATCACTTGTGCCAAGTTATTTGAAAATCCGTCCAGGAATGCAAAAGTTATTGACCGGACACGATTTGACCTTTGACCTCTAAGTGTGACCTTCACTTTGGAGCAATTATTGTGGGGTCCATCAAGAAATAACCAAAGACCGGAGATTCGTTCACTCTCATAGTGTAATACTAACTAACAAACATACATACAGTCCTACAATACAAGATGCATTCTACAGTACAATTCATGCTGTATATTTCTAGTCTACAGACACCATAATATTTTTAGATTTGAACTTATACCCGGATTAGAAACAAAATAAAGAATATTGTTTCAACTGTAAGAAACGTAAAATCAACAAACTCCTAAAATGTTCATGTTATTTTGTGCACGACACGTCGTCTTGAGTTACTGACCGGACACGTTTGACCTTGACCTCTAAGTGTGACCTTGACCTTGGAGCCACAGACTTGGATTTTGTGCGCGAGACGTGGTCTTGTTGTGGTGAGCACTTGTGCCAAATTATTTGAAAATCCGTCCCGGAATGCCAGACCTTTGACCTCTAAGTGTGACCTTGACCTTAGAGCCACGGACCTGGATTTTGTGCGCAACACATCGTCTTGTTGTGGTGAGCACTTGTGCCAAGGTATTTGAAAATCCGTCCAGGAATGCCAGAGTTATTGACCGGACACGATTTGACCTTTGACCTCTAAGTCTGACCTTGACCTTAGAGCCACGGACCTGGATTGTGTGTGCGACACGTCGTCTTTTGTGGTGAGCACTTGTGCCAAGTTATTTGAAAATCCGTCCATAAATGCCAGAGTTATTGACCGAACACGATTTGACCTTTGACCTTTAAGTTATTTGAAAATCTGTCCATGAATGTCCAATTTATTAACCGGACACGAAAGCATTTCGTTTTGACCTTTGACCTCTTAGTGTGACCTTGACCTTTAAGCCACGGACCTGGATTTTGTGCGCGACACGCCGTCTTGTTGTGGTCGGCAATTGTGCCAAGTTATTTGAAAATCTATGTCCGAGTTATTAACCGGACACGAAAGCACTTTATTTTGATATTTGACCTCAACGTGTGACCTTGTCCTTGGAGCCACGGACCTGGATTTTGTGCGCGACACGTCGTCTTGTTGTGGTGAGCAATTGTGCCAAGTTATTTGAAAATCGGTCCATTCTTGTCAGAGTTATTAACCGGACACGATTGTAGGGACTGACTGACTGACGGACGGTCGGACGGACAGTGCGACTACTATATGCCTCCCTTCGGTGGGTGGAGGGGCATAGCAAATAAGTTGTGATACCAACTATAAATATATGATTACTTGTTGCAAATTTATAACTCTTTTAATTTCTTGTACATTTTATTACAAGAAAATGAAATTAGCCATAATGTTCAACAACCGAATAAAGTTGTAATCGATTAATCAGATCAAAGGCATAACTGACTGATGATCGATCAAATCGATTAATCGGAACAACACTATTAAAGTACTTGTTTTCTTATTGAATTATATGAACAAACGACAGCAACATTGAATAACATTGTTGCAATAATATACTTAAGGTAAAAAGAAACACAACTTGGGAATTTGCTGCTTGTAATCGAATGGTACATGGCTCCAGTAGACAGTTCCTTTCAGAACAAATACTAAAACAACACAGAGCTCACCAAATGTTATCCCTTCACAGTTTCATTAGTGATAGAATAAACGTTTGGCTCAAGCAGGAGAGCAAAATTAAGATATACAGCCTTTCTCTTTACGTTAAATACAGTACTGAATATGTTCAAAGCAGATTTTCAACATTTATGAATTTCGTGTCACAAAGTGTACCGTTATTAAAAAGTCTACAACAGCACAGTTTTGTCTTTTCTCTAACAAGCTTCAGGTTTTTTTTCTGAAAAAAATTCTTTGGAATATTACGTGGAATTAAGTGTGCAGTATATAAGTTATCGAGTGGAAATGCCCGAGTTTTCCTTTAGTATGTATGAAACACATATTCAGTATAAAAAGCAGTTTTCACAGTATTCAAATGGTCTCCAGTCCCTTGCTACTAGAATGTATTACTCGTAATAGTTACAGTCAGTTTCAACCGTTTATGAAACGCTAAATGTTTTTAAATAAAACCAGAATCCAAGATTTTCCATATAGTGTACGACTCTAAACATATGATAACATTTAATCGATTTTCAACATCAAGAAAATCGCAATAAGAGCTTCACAAACGCCTTAATTAAATACATATAATGTTAGTACAACTAATATATAACACACAAAGAGATGCTGAATAAAAGTAATTTAACAATAAATTCCCCATGTGCTTTTTGTAATATTATTTTGTACACAATTGTTGTCAATGTCCCTAATGTGTATTTGAAGCCGTGAACCACCACATACACCTATTCCACAACAGTCTTGGCCAGGAAGTGTCCACATACACCTATTCAACAACAGTATTGGCCAGGAAGTGTCCACATACACCTATTCCACAACAGTCTTGGCCAGGAAGTGTCCACATACGACTATTCAACAGCAGTCTTGGTCAGGAAGTGTCCACATACACATATCCCACAACAGCAGTCTTGGCCAGGATGTGTACGTTGAACGTCACCATGCCATCTACCATATAACCTGTGGTCTCATCAGTCAGTTCGTTAATGGCAATGAACGGATCAAAGCCGTTTTCTGCACTGTAAGACTTATATGTAAATTTGTCTGTTCTGGACATATTTTCCTTCTGAGTGAAGTGGTTAAGAAGTACAACGTTCACCACAACTTCCTGAGACCAGAACTTTGTCAATAATCCAGGTGGAGTACTTTTCAGGTAACAACCAATGTTTTTCTCACCGCTTTTCTTCACCAAAACAGACCATACATTTCCACAAAGTTTCACCTTCCGTCCCTCTATAGGTAGTTTTTTAAATGAAGTATAACTTATTTGAAGGGTGAGAGATGCTCCTTGTGTACCTTCGAACTCGTTTAATTGTTTCACATTTTCTTTCCGTGTTCCCGCGAGTAAGAAATTAAGCATTGCCTGCATTTCTTTTACCTTGGTCTCCGACTTTGTCAAAACATTGTAAAGTTTTTCAATGAGCTTGTTCTGCATTTCATTCTTTGCTTCTACAGGAATTGGAAACTGTTTTTCAGCCGACTTCAGCTCATGTTCCGATTTTTCAATGGCCAGCGAAATGCATTTAATCTTGAGCTCTTTTAAATCATATAACGCTGCATTAGCCAAATAATTAAACAGGTCATCTGCCGAAGTTGTGGCGTTTATACTATCCATCAGAGCAACTTCACATTTCCTTTTTAGATGTTCTACTTGGTATTCCTCTATCAGTGGGAGGATTTGCAACGCATTTCTTTTCGATATCTGTTTCTGTGTACTCGGATATATACACAAGAGAAATTCTAGAACATCTTCATACTTCTTATCAGCAAGTTCTATTTCATCTGTATTCGTTTCTTTAAACTCTCCTGTAAACATTGCATTAAACACTGGAGAAGCTAATTCCAACACAAGTTTAGCAACATGCAATGTCCTTCCTTCTACAATCAGAGCTAAATCGTCCCTCCGTGTCTTCTCACTGAAATCGAAAGTAGGTAGATCTATGCGTGTCTGACTCATTACTTCTTTCGAGTCGCATTTTTCGATAGTACTTCCGCTGTGCATGCCTTCTAATTGATCTGTATCTGCCATCGCATGTTGGGTCGTGCCTGAAGACATCTTGACCGTCGGTCCCTAGTGCCCCTCACTGAATTTTTACATCACATCCGCAGTACGGTTCTCTAAACACTACCATAACCCAGGTGGAGGGAAGATTCACCGGAACGGAGATGAACCAAAGGGACGAATTACAGGAACGGAGGTTATTTTAACCAAAACACGTTTATAAAGTGAAAAAACTTTCAATTTAAAAGCAAATGGAAATACATTATTTAGGGTTAAGAGACACGTGAGAAATACACACAGATCGCGGACACTTTTTTTTTTTTAAAAATTGTTTGGTATTTTCTAATGTTATTAAATAAATCAGTTTGATAATGTTCATGCCTTGGTTTCAAATACGATCTTCTGAGATCGTAATATAAAAAAAGCATTTAATATGAAACGGTATTCGTTCTCTAACATATTTCATAGTTTGCGTTTTGTGTTGTCTCTCTGTATTTTTATTTTATCACCTTATATTTCGAGCCTATGAGAAGATGTGTTAGAATGTTCACAATACCTAGATTAAATGGAATTTAAAGCCGGAGAAACATGTATACAATATTCGTGTGTGATGCTGGAGTACCACGACACGATTCACCGGAATGAAAGCTGAGATGAACATTCTCTTGAGCCTCGATCATTGTGTTCTGCCACCACTCAAGTAGCAACAGTTAACAAGCCAGAGTCAGTATTTGTTCATTACAACAAGGGTCATAACAGACTAAACTGCGTTGTTTAATATCTAATATTGGTGACTTTCCAACTTGTCCGAACATTCATTGATATGAAAACCCTGACAAGGTTTGGTCAACATCAGTTACACTGGAGATGTGTTCCTCGGACCACTGTGTCGTCTGCCTAAGGCTTATCAGTGACCGTTATCTTTGACCTCTTCTCACCAAAGACAAGTTATAGAGTTTGGTTGCAATCCTTCACAATCTATAAAGTGGAAACTGTTTCATTATCAGATCAGTGACCTTGACCTACTGACCCCAAAATCAGTAGGGGTCCGAAGGACAATCCAGTTATAAGGTTTGAAGATGCTGGGTGTAATCCTTGGTTTGAATATGCTGGGTGTAATCCTTCACAAATTATTGAGCAGCGTTGAAGACGTCCACGCTGACAGACAATTTAGTGATTTCTAAGTGTCTGCCATGTCACGCAGGCGACACAAAAATGAAGATGATAGAGCGTTAAGAAAAAAATTAATGGACAAATGGAAGGACAACGATGCTCCATCTCATAAGCTCGTCTGACCTTCGCCCAGTATCTAGAGATAACTAGAAGGCCACGCTTTTTTATTTGACCAACAGTCCAACAACAATGTCAGTCCGAAGAGATATTAGTTCCTTACATACTTAATAATTGTTTAATGTCACTAACATGCAGGGATGCATATGCATATCGTATTGGAGACGTGGTGTGACCTATATTTCGTCGGAAGTAGGTCACAGCGACCGGATATTTTGAACATGATGTTAGATGCACATACAGAACATTGTGGTTAGGTTTGGTGAACATCCTGGGAGAAAGAAGCAAGATACGCATGTCGCAACAGAGACCGGACGTGACCTATATTTCGTCGAAAGTAGGTCACAGTGTCCAGAAATACCGCAGATGATTTTAAATGCAAATAAGGAACATTCTGACAACGTTTGGTGAACATCCTTCAAGAAAGGAGCAAGATACGCATGTCGTAGCGGACACCGGATCACAACGACCCGAAATTCTGCACATGATGGTATACTCAGTTGAAAAAGAAAGTGTACATTTTGAATTTATTTACTTTACACCCTATCCTCTTTATTAAGCGACAGTCCCTTAATGATTCTACCTATTGAAAAACAAATGACAACATGCTATTGGCAATGGAATGATAAAAATATTGGTACCTAACATGGAATATTCATTTTGGAATTTGTGAATTTAATTCTAAAGAAACTTTGTATAATTAAATCTAAACAAAACTCAGTGTACACTTTCTTTTGAAACTGAGTATAGATGCATATAGTTAAACAAAAAAAGCCATTGGACGCCTACTTGGTAGCATCAACAACATGCATATTATGTAGGACCAACAATATGGGACATTGTAATACTGGTCACGATTTTCAAGGTTCCCTATCATCATTATGTTGATTTAACGTTAAACATGGCTATCAGCGGCCATCTTTGTTTACATAGAGTTATATAGTAAAAGCGTGTAGCGACTACTCCTATGAAACTACTTGACAGTTTTCATGAAACTTCACGTCGGCTGGAAATTGAATATGGCAATTACGGCTAAACATAGTTCCTTAAAAAACCCAAGCGCTTTCGGCTTACGCCTTCATGGGTACACACACACAACAAATACGAAAAAACACTAAAATACACGGCAGTTTAAATAACTAAAATACACGGCAGTTTAAATAAAACTCTTTGAAAAACAACTCATCGTTTGGCAGTGTTGCAGGGATTGCCGTGTATTTTAGTGGTTTTTATTTCGTATTTGTTCTTTTCGTGTTTGTGTACCTCTGATGAAGGCGTAAGCCGAAAGCGCGTGGGCTTTTATAAACAGTAGCACTGTATAATATTGTTTTCTCTCTCTCTCTCTCTCTCTCTCTCTCTCTCTCTCTCTCTCTATCTATGAAAATAAATCCGTACCTACCCTACGTACTATTTTCCGGCATGCTACCCTAAACCTGGGATGAAAATTTAAATATACAGCCCTGCCTAAACACACATATTTTTTTAAGTTTTTACTTGGCCTTATTACGGAATTATAGCTCACCTATAGACGCGTGCAATCTATCAAGACTTCAGTTTTCTGAATTCGGAATTCAGAAGTACAACAAACTTGACATTGTCACCCTTCTGTGTCTGGGTTTTAGTAGGTTCCAGTGGGGAGAGGAAGGGTGGCAGGGCGCGGGCCCCTATATGTGGATTTACTAGATAAATTGCAGACCGCCTCTGCCCCCACATGCTCTTAATTTGGCCCTAAGACAACTAGCAAAATATAAGGATGCTTGACCTTAAAAAGTGAGGCACTGCATGTTTTATGCAATAATCAGTTAGTGTCATTTAAACAGTTGATTGCGAAATGTGTCCGCTTTTCTTTATATAATCATGTTTCACGTATTCCTCCAATGTATGCACTCCTCACTCGCCCACAAATACTTGTTTGCAATATTCGGGAATGGAAACAAGTTCATACCAAGAGTGACCGTAGCACGTGTGTCATAAGTCGATGTCCATGGTAAGATGCGATGGTCGATGGTAAGATGCGATGGTCGATGGTAAGATGCGATGTTAAGAT
Source organism: Cyrtodaria siliqua (assembly GCA_037043455.1). Taxonomy (NCBI): domain Eukaryota; kingdom Metazoa; phylum Mollusca; class Bivalvia; order Adapedonta; family Hiatellidae; genus Cyrtodaria; species Cyrtodaria siliqua. The sequence continues at coordinate 16,256 of JAWPHD010009250.1, forward strand.
GCGATGGTCCATGGTAAGATGCGATGTTAAGATGCGATGGTCGATGGTAAGATGCCCATGATCGACCATCGACCATCACATCTTACCATCGAGTATCGCGGTCGACCATGGGCATCTTACCATCGACCATCGCATCTTACCATCGCATCTTACTATCGACCATCACATCTTACCATCGCATCTTACCATCGCCCTAGGTCGATGGTAAGATGGCCCTAACAGGACACAGTAGATATGGGACTTTTTCTAAAATGATCGGCATGACATGATGTTGATCCCTGTTGAAAATTAGTTTGAGTCGACATTAAACATGGCTGCCACGGCGGTCTTAGTTTACATAGAGTTATATAGTAAAAGCTTGTAGCGACTACTTCTCTGAAACTACTTGACAGATTTTCATGAAACTTCACAGGAATGATGATCGAGCTATCAAAACATATCAGTAGAGCTTCAATGTCATTGACCTCTTGTTTAACTTAGCTATGTAATGGTGCGTTTTGACGTATATCTGACAGAACACATCCTGATTTGAAGACATGTTTTTTTGACAAATTTGAGCTGGGACCTATATGTCAATTTCCCCAGAATTTGACAAAGTTGAATTACCTACACTGTAAAATTGATGTATAGGCCCTGGCCTATATGGCCTAATACTAGCTACGCCGATGTACATTGTTTTGGCCTTGTCCGTTCGTCAGTCCGTCATTTATGGTCATATTCTCAAATTGTTTTCACAAATTAGTTTCATATTATATTTGTTGATTAAGTTCGTACAAAACATTCCGTCATATTCTCAACACCTACGACCACACGGTAAAGGTCACACTGGAAGGTTTGCGTTCAGGTCTGTTTTCAGTATAATGTTATGTTTTTGCTCATATTCTCAAAATGCTTTCACGAATTACGTTCATATTTTATTTCTTAATTACTAAGGGGGTACAAAAACATTCATTCATATTTCCGATCACTTGCAACCACAATGTCAAGGTCGCGCACTTGGACGTTGTTTTTTTTGTGTTCAGGTCTGCTTTCGGTAAATAAGTAACATTTCTGTTTGTGGTCATACAGAACTTTTGCGTTCAGTATTTTCAGAGAGAGCATTAGTCGATATCCGACATTTCTAGTTTCTTACCGTTGTCAAGAGAAAGAGCGCTTTGATTCTTTCTTATTTAACTCTATGTAAACAAAGATGATGGTCATAATATTCACAGAAACATGTCATGACATAATACATACATCCTAGAATGGCTGCAAAAAAGAAGCTGTGTTTGAATGGTGTTTTACGTCATTTTTAGCACGTAAGCCATTATGACGGTCAATTTGTTTTGTGGTCGAGGCAGACCTCCCCATTTAGCACTGTCGTTAACTTTTAGCTAGTTTACACGATAGAGGCCACATTACTTTAGCAATCTTAACCAAACTTGTACAGATTGTATATGACAATAAGATCTCAGACGAGTTCGATAATGGGCCAGATCGGACCAGTAACACCAGAGTTATGGCCCCTGAATTTGCAAAAAAAAATGCAGTTGTTCATCTTGTTTACACGTAGCCACTGGAGCAATCTTAACCAAACTTGCACAGATTGTAAATGACCATAAGATCTCGATCGAGTTCGATAATGGGTAATATCGGACCAGAGTTATGGCCCATGAATTAGCAAAAAAATGCATTTTTTTTATCTTGTTTACACGATACATGCCACCTTTCTTGAGCAATCTTAATCAAACTTACACATGTTTTTTTTCTTTCTTTTATTATTATTATTGTGTTTTTTTACCGTTTTTTTACCTTTTTTATTACATATATATTAATTATTTTTACCATTTTTTTTTTATTATTATTATTGTTTTTCTTTCTTTTTCTTTTTTTTAAACGTCGTTTTGGATCTTGGAGAAGTTCGAAAACAAGCTAGATCTTGTTAGTAAAGACAGAGTTATGACCCTTGATTTATTGAAAATTGCTATATTGTATTTTCCTTTGTTAAATCTGTAGCTACTTAATTTTTATCTGATCTTTACCAAATGTGTTAAGAATGTAAATATAACAAGTTGCCTGATTAATATCCATCCATATACTCCCCCACACACCCACACCCCAACACCCATTTTTGTGAAATCTCATTCATAGAAGAAAGTGGGACAAAATATACATGCAAGACTCGACACAGCAGACGTATTGCCCATGATTACAAGGTGAGCGATCTAGGGCCATCATGGCCCTCTTGTTCCTGGGTAGAATAGATACTGTGTACCTTTCGCCATCTGTAAAAATCGACACTTTCTCACTTGACAAATCGAGCTCCCAGTGGTATTTGAACCCGCAGTATTGTAAGGCGAGAAAAGACGCGCGCCTTTTATCCCGGCCAGAGTCCCACTTTAAATAAGATAAAGAAGGTCGATAAAACAGATGAATGCTCCCCGACGTGGATGCTTTACGTAAATGAAGTCATATCAGAAAGGGAAAATGTACAACAAATATAAGCATATGTAGACGTGTGTGTTTTTATATGATACAGTTGATTTTCCAGTTCCATTTTTATTCAAGTTATGCTCCGGACAAGAATTATAAGTATACAATTATTAACAGCAATAACTCGATGGTTCTTGTATTTTGTGCTTCCTCTCGCTGCACTCTATCTTAGTTTCATTCTTGTCCCTTTAGTAATTCTGAAGTTAATATTCTAAAGAATTACAAGTATAAAACAAGACCTCGGTCTGAGGGTGTCTCGCAGTGTTGTGAATCGGTTGAAAATTCATGATCGATCATCAGAATGTTTAACCAACTAATGATCGATCATTAATCGAGTAAACATGGCCTCTATATTAGACTATAGTGAAGAAAAGCAACACATTACAGGTATGTTCTGGTAAAAAAGCAGCTGAATGAAACTGACCAATCATTTATTTTAAAGTATAAATGATGATACCCATTTGAAAATACATGATTTTTTGTCACAAAATTAGAATTTATGCCATTGTCAATTGTCAAATATAAACCAAGTAAACTCGATCATGAAAAAAGTAATCGATTAATCAGAAAAACTGCTTAACTGACCGATGCTCGAGTAAATCGATTAATCGAAACAACACTAGTGTCTCGCCCACCGCGGCAAACGGCATATGAAATATTTGATTAAATTTGTGCTTAAATGATGTCCACCAAAGACAACACTTCATATGACCAAATATCAAACAAATAAAAGCGAGTTAATCACAAGAAGATAAGTTACTGAGGTTAAGTGGTTTAAATAGGGTGAAGTTTTGGATAACGCCAAATATGACCTTGACCATGGTATTTTTAGTCGTCCAGCGATGTCCACCAATGCAAACAATACATATGACCAAGTATCAAACAAAGACATTAAAGTTGTCAGAAAACCTAACCAAACTGATGTTTTGGGTAAAAAACGCAAAACATGACCTTCACCTTGGTATTTTTTGTCGTTCAGCAATGTCAACCAATGGCAACAATATATATGACCAAGTATCAAAGACATAAAGTCAGGCAATCACATAAAGTTAACTGAGGGTAAGTAACCAAACCAAGGCTAAGTTACCTAACCAAGGTTAAGTTTTTGGGGAAAATAAGGAAAATATGACCTTGACCTTCGTATTTTTTGTTGTTCAGTGATGTCCACCAATGCCAACAATACAAATGACCAAGTATCAAAGACAAGACAAGAGTTTGTCTCGCCCACCGCGGCAAACCACATATGAAATATTTTATTAAATTTGTGCTTAAATGACAACACTTCATATGACCAAGTATCAAACAAATAAAAGCGAAGTAATCATAAGAAGTTAAGTTACTGAGGTTAAGTGGTTTAACCAGGGTGTAGTTGTGGGAAAATAAAGCAAAATATGACCTTGACCTTGGTACTTTTTGTCGTTCAGCGATGTCCACCAATGCCAACAATACATATGACCAAGTATTATAAAGTCAGGCAATCATAAATTTAACTGAGGTTAAGTTTGGGGGAAATAACGCAAAATATGACCTTGACCTTGGTATTTTTTGTCATCCAGCCATGTCCACCAATGCCAACTAGAACTGGCCACCTTTTAACGGCAACAAATATATCCTCACTACCAGTCTCCCCCCATTCCCCACTCTACTGTTTGAGTAAAGATTGAGTGGAATGGGATTTTCATGATCTTGACCTTTGACCTACTGACCTCAAAACAAATAGGGGCCATCTTTTCATCACAGGCAGTCCACCTATTAAGTTTCATGAGATTTGCTTCAGGGAGAGAGGAGTTATGGAGCGGACAAGGTTTTTCATTATCAGGTGCTGGTGACCTTGACCTTTGATCTACTGACCTCAAAATCAATAGGGGTTGTCCTCTCACCACACAGTTCACCTATGAAGTTTCACGAGATTTGCCTCAGGTGGAGAGGCGTTAGGAGTTATGGTGCGGACAATGTTTTTTATTATTAGGTCCTGGTGACCTTGATTTTTGACCTACTGAACTGAAAATCAATAGCCTCATTAGGGGTCATCCTCTCACCACAGGCAGTTCACCTATGATGTTTCATGAGATTTGCTTTAGTGGGAGAGGAGTTATGGAGTGGACAAGGTTTTTCATTATTAGGTCATAGTGACCTCAAAATCAATAGGGTCATCCTCTCATCATAGGCAGTCCAAGCATGAAGTTTTGAGATTTGCTTCAGGGAGAGAGGAGTTTGATCTGAGGTTAAGTGACCTAACCAAACTGATGTTTAGGGTAAACAACGCAAAACGTGACCTTTACCTTGGTATTTTTTGTCGTAAAGTTAACTTTTCAATTAAGATAGTTACGGTTCTTGCGCTCTGCACTCTCTCCCATATGCCGTGTATGATTCACTCACTGTGTGAAGTTTCATTCCAGTCCAATAAGTGTTTTCAAGTTATGCTCCGGACAAGAAAAGTGTGTAGGACAGAAAAGCTGTGACTATATGCTGCCAGAAATTTTTCGGAGAGCATAAAAAGTATGTGATAGCTTCTCCTATTTGAATTACAAGGCATCAGTATGACAATTTTACTAAACTGATTATGGCATGGCAAGTAGTTGGTTGTAAATATAATGAGACTTACACATCAATCCTGAATACTAGCATGCTGTTCCAGCATTGGATGTAAATGAGAAGGAACTTTAACTAACACTTCTCATGTTTATTAATAAACAAAATGCTATTTAGGAAAGAAATATCTTCAATACAAGCATTTAAATGAACACATGTACATGTATGATCATAATTGTTTGTACTTGTACATATTTTCCCACTTAAAAAAGTGTAACACATCTATTTAATGGCATTGTGTACATGTATATATTAACAGAATCAATATTTTAAGTAGCTATCCCGCCACCAACAGCCAAATTTTACAACATATGTACAACGTTTCTAAAGCTAATGACAATGAGGTATAAAGATATATCATTTATATATTTTGAGAATCCAAACTCTATATAACCAGCCAGGCTAAACCCCCGAAACTTGAGCGTCGATGAAAGAGATAACAACTCATTTAATTCATTTTCGCATATTCAGTCATGGGCATTTTAAGAACCTGTGAAAAAACATATGCTTTTAGTCATCACAAATCCAGTATTATATGACCTGAACACCTGGATAAAGTTTTGATAACGGTTTTCTAAATTTTGACGCCAAATGGCGGGTTAGTTTTCTAGGTGGGGTAAAGCAGTGAAAAACATTTTTGTATGCATCAGTTTTTGATGAAAATTGAATTGAATTGGGGTTTTACGGCGCACCAACATAAAAAGGTTATATAGCGCCAAACAGGGATGAATATGCCAGGCTCATCCTCCATTTACATCTAGATAAAAATATGGAGAATGGGCCTACAACCTTCTAACCTGCAGAACTGCAGAGATGCTTCAAATTCTATTGTAGACACTCCATTTATGATGGAGCCACATTTCCACATTTGCATATGTGGTGTCATGAAGAAGACCTTGAATGAGCATGATAAAAAATTGACAAAATGAACATGAAGTAGGGGTCCTACCCCTCTGCCTCTAGCGGGATTTGCATTGGTTGTATTCTACCCCGGCAACCACACGAGGATTTTGATGAAAAATTATGCGTAATTACGCAGATACGAGTCTTATCTGGAGCACTGAAGTAGTGTTCAAAAAGAGAGGTAAATTCATATACATTCAATAAATATTAAAACAAAATATACACAAATGGAATGATTTGTTGAATCAAAACCATTCTTACCAAGTATAATGTGATAGACACACAAAAGGTTTAACAAACATATCTGCAGACATGTTGAATCAACACCATTATTATATCCAAAGTACAGGGCTTTCTTTAAAAGCTGGAAGGCTGTCGATTTACCCTCTTACTTTGGTACACTACCTTTCACGTTTAGCATTCCCCAGAACAACATTAAAAGGAAGAAAAATAAATCACCGCCTACTTTTAATAATGTCCCTTTACAGGGCCTTTTTAGTTTTTACTCTTCTTTGTAGACACCAATATACGGCAGCTTCCCCAAGCAAAAAACGTATTTTTCTCCCCCAAAAGATAACTTAAAAATTCCCTTTTCAGAAAAATTCCCCACTCAAAAAGTATTCATTGTATAACGGCGGCATAGCTAGACCTTTTTTGGTGTGCAGGCCCGACTATTTCTAGTGGGGTCCGGGCATGCTTCCCGGAAAATATGCACCAGTGACGTCCTATTTTTTTTAAAATTTTTCGGGAAGCATGCCCGGACCCCACTAGAAATACTAATTCAAGTAATGTCACACATCAAAATTCAACAAATTCATACACTATTATTTCATTGTTATATTTTTTAACCATGCATGTAAAAATTATGTCGAGGCCCAGGCCTTTTGGCCTTAAAGGTAGATACGCTACTGTATAACTGAATTGTGTTCTGTTTTATAACTGCACAGTTTTTCAGCCGATTCTGTTAACGCTACGGGGTTTACATTGAGTGATGTATATGGCCTCAGTTTTCATCGCTGAAGTTTAAACAATTTTCAATCGTAAAGTCAGCTAATCCCGTCATCCATCGGGATCATGCTTCTATGATATGATCGAGATGTTGGGAATTTGCGATTTTTTTATGACTTGTCGTCGACAAACGTGACCTACTTACGTTATCAAAAAGGCCCAAGAGGGCCTGTGGACGCTCTACTGGCTAACACGGCTCTTATAACATCAATGAAGTGAGTGACTCACATTTACGTTTTTTTGAAAGTTTTGGGCAAAAAACAGCTTTTTAACTAAATCAAGGGCCATAACTAAAGAATCTGGTAAAGTTTGGTAAAGATCAGATGAAAAATGAAGACCCTACCGTCTTAACTAGGCAAAATATAACATGTTTAACAAAATCAAGAGCCATAACTCTTCTGTTACTGGTCCGATGGTGCAACAAAGATCAAAAAAATTAAAAAAGAAAAAGAATTAAAAAAAAAAATTAAAATATTTTTTTTAGAAAAAAAACAACAACAAAAACACAATGGAACAAATTTAAAAAAAAAAAAAATAAAAAAAATAAAAATTTTTTTTTCTTTTTTTTAAAAACCCCAAGGAACATGTATGATATTTCAGTTGAATGGATTATTGCGTGGTTTCGGAGGAGATTTCGTTTGAAATTTCCTTAAATTTGACCTAGTTTTAGCCATGGTGGCCATCTTCGATGACTGGCGGCCACGAAAAACACAAATCTGAGAGGGACTATCCCAAATATCATTGTGATTAAGTTTCGTCAAAGTCCATCAAACGGTTTCAGAGAATATGTCATTTTTAAAATTCAAAGTTTTCTCTAAAAAGTGACCACGCCCTTTGGCAGCCATGTTTTTTGACGAATCCAAATAATTTGATAATTTGAACAATCTTGATAGAGAGTCACCCAAGGAACATTTGTGTGATATTATTTTGAAATCCAACCAGCAGTTTCAGAAGACAAGAATTTTAGAACTTTTTATATAATATACATATAAGGAGAAAAAGCCCCGTCCCTGTGGCGGCCATGTTTTTTTTGACAAATCCAAATAATTTAAACAAATATGAACCGCAATCCCTAAAGGAACATTTTTGTGAAAGAATTTTCAAAATCAGACCAGCGATTTCAGGGAAGAAAATTTGAACAACTTTGCTTTCCCCTGACCCAAGGATGCTTCCTGTGGTTTCAATTAATGTAATACATGAAAGCTCTGTGCCATGTGGTTCCAGAGATTTTTTTCAGTTTTTCCCTATACAAGCCTATGTAAAACTGTGACCCCCAGGGTGGGGCCAAATGTGACCCCTGGGTCACCATTTGAACAAACTTGGTAGAGGACCACAAGCTTATAGCAAATGCAAAATATTAAACCTCTGGCTCTTGCAGTTTCAGAGAAGAAGATTTTTTAAGTTTTTCCCTATACATGTCTATGTAAAACATGTGACCCTTGGGGCGGGGCCAAATGTGACCTGAGGGTCACCATTTGAACAAACTTGGTAAAGGACCATAAGCTTATAGTAAATGCAAAATATCAAACCTCTGGCTGTTGTAGTTTCCGAGAAGAAGATTTTTTAAAAAAAAATCCTATATAAGTCTATGTAAAACTGTGACCCCCGGGGCGCGGACAAATTTGACCCCAGGGTCACCATTTGAACAAACTTAGTAGAGGACCATAAGCTGATGCTACATGTAATACATGAGAGCTCTGTGCCTTGTGGTTTTAGAGAAGATTTTTTAAAGTTTTTTCCTATAAGTCTATATGAAAAACATGCAAAACCTCAATATACACACTTTGGACCCCCGGGGCAAGACCATTTTTGACCCCGGGGACTTTATTTGAACAAACTTGATAGTCCAGGCGTTGGCGATCATTTTAAAAGAAAAACTGTTGAAATCTGTCCAGCGGTTCTGGAGAAGATTTTTTAAGGTTTCGACCATATATGGCAATGGCTGCCATCTTGGATGTAGCGCTGACCTAATTTTAACAAATCTAAAAAGCATTCATCTAAAGATCATCCATGTGAAGTTTGGTCAAAATTAGCCAAGCGGTTTCTGAGGAGAAGTCGTTTGAAGAAAAGTTAACGGACGACAGACAGACAGACAGACAGACGACAAACACACCATCCCATAAGCTCTGCTGGCCCTTGGCCAGTAGAGCTAAAAACAACCGATTGTTTATCGTTTCCGGACTAAAATTTGTATAAAAGTATTGAGTACCGATGACGACTATTCATTTTGTTCTGACGTGAAATTTAATACAAATGACCGACAACGGCTTTAGTTTTCTGAGGAAGACTTCAAAAATCACGCCATTTTTTCCCACAAAAAAAAGGCAAGGGCCCTTCCCCAAATTCTGTAAAAAGGCCCTGCTTTATCAACTCACAAACAAAGTATTGTACTTATATAGGCATGTATTGTACTTACATAGGCAGCCATAATATGCACGTATTGTACTTATATAGGCAGACATAATATGCGCGTATTGTACTTATATAGGCAGACATAATATGCACGTATTGTACTTATATAGGCCGCCACAATATGCGTGTATTGTATTTATATAGGCAGCCACAATATGCGTGTATTGTACTTATATAGGCAGCCACAATATGCGTGTATTGTACTTATATAGGCAGACATAATATGCGCGTATTGTACTTATATAAGCAGCCACAATATGCGTGTATTGTACTTATATAGGCAGCCACAATATGCATGTATTGTACTTATATAGGCAGCCACAATATGCACGTATTGTACTTATATAGGCCGACATAATATGCGCGTATTGTACTTATATAGGCAGCCACAATATGCGTGCATTGTACTGATATAGGCAGCCACAATATGCATGTATTGTACTTATATAGGCAGCCACAATATGCGTGCATTGTACTGATATAGGCAGCCACAATATGCATGTATTGTACTTATATAGGCAGCCACAATATGCATGTATTGTACTTATATAGGCAGACACAATATGCATGTATTGTACTTATATAGGCAGCCACAATATGCATGTATTGTACTTATATAGGCAGCAACAATATGCATGTATTGTACTTACATAGGCAGCCACAATATGCATGTATTGTACTTATATAGGCGGCCACAATATGCACGTATTGTACTTATATAGGCAGCCACAATATGCATGTATTGTACTTATATAGGCAGACACAATATGCACGTATTGTACTTATATAGGCAGACACAATATGCGCGTATTGTACATAGGCAGCCACAATATGCGTGCATTGTACTTATATAGGCAGCCACAATATGCGTGCATTGTACTTAGGCCTAACAAAAAAACATGTGTGTTTCCGGTTACCCGACCGACCCTACTTTTTCACCGCCGACCCTAAATATTTTTAGCAAAAAATAAATAAAAAAAAGAAAAATATTTAAAAAAACAACAACAAAATATTAAAAAAAAAGAAAAAAAAAAGGAAATATTACAATCAAACAACAAATACTTTTATTCAAATGATAATTTTATTAGCCAGAGTTGTTAAGCATCTAATCTGGATTCAAACTGTTTGCAAAGGTTATCAAGAAGTTGCCTTAGTACAAAAATGGCTTTATATATGCGAACAATATATATAAAAAATATATAAAAAAACCCACTTTTTCCTACCTACCTACCCTAACTTTTTGACAGGGTGAAACCAGAAACACACATATTTATTTTTTAGGCCTTATATAGGCAGCCACAATATGCACGTATTGTACTTATATAGGCAGCCACAATATGCATGTATTGTACTTATATAGGCAGCCACAATATGCACGTATTGTACTGATATAGGCAGCCACAATATGCATGTATTGTACTTATATAGGCAGCCACAATATGCATGTATTGTACTTATATAGGCAGCCACAATATGCACATATTGTACTTATATAGGCAGCCACAATATGCATGTATTGTACTTATATAGGCAGCCACAACATGTATGTATTGTACTTATATAGGCAGCCACAACATGCATGTATTGTACTTATATAGGCAACCACAATATGCACCAGCGTTTTTTTTCACCATTTTGGGAATGGGTCCGTGACCGGTCAAATTGGGAAAAAACACGCGATTTTTCTCAAAATTGGGAAAAAACGCACGATTTTTCTCAGAATTGGGAAAAAAAATTGTTTTTGTATTTTGTTCCAATTTACACAGAAAAGCAGAAGAAACGTCGAAAACCCTGGTAAAAAACTTTATTAAGAAGATTATTCTAAAACATTTTACAATTTTGGGAAGAAAAATCTGGAATTGGGATTTTTTTTTTTATGCATGTATTGTACTTATATAGGCAGCCACAACATGCACATATTGTACTTATATATGCAGCCGCAATATGCACATATTGTACTTATATAGGCAGCCGCAATATGCACGTATTGTACTTATATAGGCAGCTACAATATGCATGTATTGTACTTATATATATAACTCAAAACCCGATGAATAAAAGTAAATGCAGTAAAGCATAAACAACCTAGAAAAATATTAAGCACCGCAAAATAGATCTAAACTATAATAAAACCTCCTATAAATGTAAAGGTAATGTGACTTTTATGTTCTGTCAAATACATTTTCTGGACCCAATTTTTTTAATAAAACTTTCCACTCAATTAGGTAAATAATTATACAGTAAAGTATGAACTGTTTAAATTGTGTTAATGGTCCCAGTGTTATGAGAATGATAAGCTATAATGGTAGCATGGTCGCCAACATTTTCTTTGTATTTGCCCAGTTGTAAATCATTTAATTGAAAATAACACTTGTCAGAATGACTGGTGTACTCTACCAGTTATTGAAAGTTAGAGTATGGCAGAAAGATGAAACGGACATGCTACAAAATAAATAGAGTATGGTCTCATCTCGTTGGTTTATTTCAACACCCATCTTGATGTTTAAATCAACCAATGAGATCAGACCATACTCTATTACATAATCACCTGAATATAAATGAAATTGCCTTTAGAACAAATAGTTTATTATAATTGGTCAGGTGTTTTCATTGGATTTAAATACTGTTGAAATATTTTTGCAAATTGTAAGAGTTTAACACAGAAATACAACAGACATCTTATTGGACGTGTTCACCACATAAATACAGCAGACGTCTATAATTATTCAAAAATATGTAGCAGACGTCATTAATTATTCGTATTACGTGCTTGTTGGAATGTTATTGCTCTCCTCCATCTTGATCTCCTCAAACGATGATGACGAGTCATTTCCGTCTGCCTCACTTACATTTCTGGGGTCGGCAGACACATTCAGCTCTGTTGGTACAGCAGATGTACGGCCTGAACAAATCCCTGAATCATGTAGACTGCCGTTCTCCTCGCCCAGTGTGGAACTATTACCCGTCTCTGGATTGCTCGCAGAAACATCTGTATTTCTCTCCCCTTCTTCTTCCAATAAGTTTGTTGTGGCCTTGGACTCGTGCACTTCCACGCTAGAGGTTATTTCCTCATCCTGAATGTCTGAATGATCAGTATGCGAATCCGAGCTATTATCGTCATCAACACCATTTTCTTCGTCATCCTCACCAAATGTTTCTAAAAGTTGTCTACTGCTGTAACTAAAGGTAGATACACTTCGTGAGCAGCTAGAGGATGGAGATTCATCACAAAATGTCTGCGAGCCATCCAGAATAGAACGGTCCTCATTGTATTCATCTGGAATGCATTCTTTTGCTTCGGAAACGAAGAATTCATCTTGTTTTGCTAGTGGGGCCATGAAGTGAATGTAGTCGCTCTCGTAAAGTTCAACCATTGGGTAGGCACAGAGTTTATGTTCCTGCAATGTAAACAGATAGGCAACAGTGACATTGGTGACATTTTTTTGTATATATACTTTCAGTTTGAATAAACATACCTATGTGATCCAGCCTACACACAAAGCGACACAGCCTACCTATTACACCATGTTAGAGATTATACCACAGGCAATCTGCATAATTATATTTCATGAAGGCACAAGGACAATAACAGTATAATCTGGGATGTATTGTGTGCTGAAAAATAGTGTTGTTCCGATTAATCGATTTGATCGATCATTGATCAGTTATGCCTTTGTTCTGATAATAGATTACATTTTTTCATGATCGACTTTACTCAGTCGTTGAAAATTATAGCTGATTTCATTCTCTTGTACTAAAATATACAAGAAAATAAAATGAGTTGTTATTAAATATTCTGATGATCGATCATGAATTTTCAGCCAATTCAATGTCACAGAGGCTAGTTGTAAAACTAGAAGGCAACGACTTACATGCCGAGCCCTATTATAAAGGTCCAGTTCTTTTATCTGACCAACACCAATGTCAATCCCAAGAGATATTAAATTAATGTCATTAACAGTGGGGGATGCAGGTCGTAGGTTAGACCGGACGTGACCTATATTTTGCTGAAAGTATGTCAAAGCGACCCGAAATTTTGTTTAAGAAGTTAGATGTATATACATGTAAGGAACATTCTGGTGAAGCTTGGTGAAAATCCTGCGAGAAAGAAGCAAAATATGCATGTAATAGCGGAGACCGGACGTAACCTATATTTCATCGAAAGTAGGGCACAGTGTCTCAAATTTGTGATACGTGATGTTGGATCCATGTTATGAACATTTTGGTGGAGTTTGGTGAAAATTCTGCAAGTAACAAAGAAGTTATTAAGAAATGAAATCCGACAAACGGACGAACGTACTGATACACATACACCTGGACAACAATGTGATTACTTAGTCGAGATCTGTAAACAGGCTTGACAAAAACCTTTATCATACCTTTAACTATGTTACGCTAAAGTATATATAGGGATTTCCAATAAACAAAGGGCAAACCACACACATAACTCAAGTTATCATTTCATGTTTTTTAAAACAATATAAAGAGATCTTTCCGGCCGCAAGGGTGACTTGACATTAAGGTACAAATACGTTAATTTATGGTATGGAAACCAAAATGTCCATGGAAAAGCTGACAATTCTCATATAACTCACATAAACTTGCTAAAAAATCACCTGAATATAACGACTCATCTGTGGATAGACCTTCATCACAGCGAGCATGATCGAGAGGGTGTTGATGTATGGAAATGATGTCTTGACGCAGTTGGTTACTGCAGGAAGTGTGATCAACTTGAAGCCCTCGGCCAACATCTGCTCCTGTACATCCTTCTCCACCTTAACCGAGCCTTCACCCAGTATAGCACCGACAGCATATCGCAGTTTCTGCTCTGGAATCTGGAAATAAATATAAATCTTCTTGACTACAGCTGAAAGTTTCTATTATTCAGACTAAAAGATATATATATAAAAGCATGGGTTGAGGAAAAATTAGGAGGTGAGAGTGGTGAAATGTGTGCAGATGAATAGCAGGATGATCCTTTTATTGACTTTAATATTAAAATTGGACAAATGATTTATATACCGACACTTACCAGGGTCTTTCACAGAAATTATTTAAGGGATAGCGGAAATTAAAATTGAATGTCACGGGGTGGGTGTGCGAGGGAGGTACCATTCGGGTGACCAATATATTTACGGATCATGATTTATTTAGATGCAATTTTAGTATATATTTCAACTTTAAATTAAAAAAAAATTAAGAAGTATAGCCTGCAAGGAGCCATTTATAGACATGTCAGTGCTCAAAGAAAATTATTTTAAGAGACAGGCCCAGGGCTTGTTGCTTCTGAAAATGGACAGGCCCTAATTTGAAATGGACAGACCCTGATTTAAAATGGAAAGGTCCAATATTTTTTTCTTATTGGAAATGTGTCTTTATTCACTTTTATAGCACACATTTGTTACGTATGTATTAATCAAGTTCAGAACCTCCTCTGACTAGATTTTTCTTTTTGCTACCACTTTATGCTTCCTGGTCAGCGGACTTATTTACCATTTCGTTTAAAATATGTTAGAATAGAATATTACATAGTAATGCAAAGGAGAGTACTAGCACTTTTGCCAAACGATAATAATCAGAGCCGACTTGGTGAAACTGGAGCTAAACTTGGAGCCAAATTTTTAATCAGGTTTTATGAGACGATCAGAGCCTCCTCTGGCTATATTTTTTCTTTCTGTCACCATTTTCTCCAAGTAAAGAATTAGGAGCCTAGACTAGAATTCATTTAAAAGTAGGATTCCAGGAACTCCTTACACCTTAAATAATGAATAGAAATATACTTTATATCTGTATTTATACATATACAGTATATATATTTTTCTTTCCACCAACATGTATTTGTAAAGGACAGTTTTTCTTATTTGATTATGTAAAAAAAAAAAAAAAAAAAATTAAAAAAAAAAATATCCGAAATTATGTACCATCCGAACTACTATGACACCGCACTTTTACGGCCCGAACATTTCACAAACATTCAATCGAAATACCATCAATAACGATTTTTTTTCATGCATTAGTGTGTTTTTAATGACAAAAACGGTAGTTCTTATCACAAAGGAAAGAAAACACAACCCTATTAGCAGAATAATGAGTTTTATGTCAACAATTGTCGACCTCAAAGTTGTGACAAACTGCCGACACGAAGCCAGGCAAAATATTCAAACTTCTTATTGTTTCAATGTGTGTATAACACATTTTAATTACTTTATTGCAAGTGTTTTCACAGTTCACAATACACATGGGAGTATTTTGTCTTGAGGAACTTGAGCTTGAGATCCAGTAAAACTGATTTTTTGGGGGATTTTTTTTTTTTTTTTAAACAGGCCCGACGGGCTCCTCGTCTGCAAAATGAGACAGGCCCGGAATGGATTTCGAGGAGCCCCGGGCGTCGGGCTATCCTATTTCTTGAGCACTGCATGTATACTGCATTTTGGATATTTATTGGTGTTTTTAAAGGAAAGGGCAGAGAGATCAAAGGATAGGGGGTTAATTAAGGAGTAGGGGGAAATTAGATTTTAGAATTAAGGGATAAGGGAAATATGCTCTTAAATAGCCTGTAGAAGACCCTGCTGAGTCAAAAAAAGAAAGTGTGCAATCAAATAATTAATTTGCATATTCAAATTCATTATGAATATTGACCGCTGATAGCAGAATTGTCTAGGCTTACAGTACTGATCCATTTTAAATTAATTATTTTGTTTCATCTGGAATCTTCCTTGTGACAGATATTTGTTGTCATTGTTATTAAATATGTATCTTTATTACATTTACATCGGTGAAAGATTGGGATTTCTCAGTGAAAGAATATTCATAATCGCTATTATTATTACTAAATCCGAACACAAAAATAACTGTGACGCCGAGTTATGACGTCCATAAACTGGTGCTGACGTCGACGTCATCCGCCGATAACTTTCAATAAAGCGAATAATTTCGGTTAAAATCATGCTCAAACTGATTTAAAATGTAATAAACAGATTATTAACTGCTGTGTTCGATTATAGGGAAATCCTACACTCGATGGTAGACAAGTTTTACTTCGCATTCGCTCGTTCGTGAAAAGAACCACACGTCTACCATCTCGTGAAAGATTTCCCTATAATCGATCCCAACAGTTAAATAATCTCTATATGCTTATCAGGCTAGATCTGAAATGGAGTAAAATTTTGGTTTAATATTTATAAGAGAAAACCAATAACTTCAAGTTCCTTTTGTAAAGGTCTCACTAAACAGTTATCTCCCTTGTGACCAACATTTCTAAAAATGTGCAAAATATGTTCTCTTTTTCTTTGTTCCAGGTGACAAGAATGGGACATGGTTTATGATTTCATAAAGGTTTGGATATGCCTGAATGTTTTTGAGCCTAGATCTGAGAATCTAACACTGGGTATTGATACACTCTAAAATGAAAATTTAGCAGGGTCTATACTTTTAAAACTATATGGATATTTAAACAAGAGGGCCCTGAATTGCTCAACTGTCAATCAAGCTTATAATTTCACATCACACAGAGGGATTCAAAGCAATGAGA
Source organism: Cyrtodaria siliqua (assembly GCA_037043455.1). NCBI lineage: Eukaryota > Metazoa > Mollusca > Bivalvia > Adapedonta > Hiatellidae > Cyrtodaria > Cyrtodaria siliqua. The sequence goes on from JAWPHD010009250.1 coordinate 33,177, forward strand.
AACTCGCTAGAAGCACATAATCTGACGTGCCCTGACAAGGCTAACAAAGGTTTTTTCATTTTGAAAAAATTATGCGGATATTGAATTTACACATTTAAGAAGATTTACTCTTAAAATTTAATTGTTTTTAAGGGGAAATACCATACACGTACATGTTTTGCATTAATAGCAACTGACGCTAATAGCCACTTGCCCCGATTAATTTTCCAGTTGTCCCATTTATGCTTAAAATTTCGATGAATATCACTCAGTGCTCACAGATTATTTTTTTAAGAGGCAGGCCATGGCCTTGTTTCTGAAAATGGACAGGCCCTGATTTAAAATGAACAGGCCACATACATACATGTATGTTTGCTACTATTATTGCGTCTCCATTGCCTAATGGTTAACGACATTGTGTTGTAAACCTTTGCCTCTCAAAGCTGCGGGTTTGAATCCCTCTGGGAGCTCGACTTGTAAGGAAGTCTCGATTCTTAATACGGATGGCGGGAGGTATACAGTACTAGTTCTACCCAGGAAAAGTGCTTGGTCTGCCTCCATCACAAAACAAGAGGGCCAAGATGGCCCTAAATCGATCACCTGAGTACTGGCCCATTATCAAACTTCTTCGAAATCTTACGGTCATAATATACAATCTGTGCAAGTTTGGTTAAGATTGTTCAATAAATGTGACCTCTGTTGTGTTAACAACATTGATATAAAGATTAAAGACTCTGACAAAGTTTGGTAAATATCAAATACAATATGAAAGCTGTGTGCATTGTGGTTTTAGAGATATTTTATGTTTTTCCCTGTACAAGTCTATGTACAACATGTGACCCTAGGGTCACCATTTGAACAAACGTGGTAAAGGACCATTATAGTATATTAAAATGCAAAATATTAAACCTCTGGCTCTTGTAGTTCCGGAGATTGTTTTTTTAATGTTTTCCTATATAAGTCTATGTTAAACTGTGACCCCCGGGGCGGGGCCAAATTGACCCCAGGGTCGTCATTTGAAAAAATTTGGTAGAGCACCATAAGCTTATAGCAAATGCAAAACATTAAACCTCTGACCCATGCAGTTCCAGAGAAGAAGATTTTTTATGTTTTTCCTTATACAAGCCTATGTAATGGGCAGGGCCAACTGTGAACCCAGGATCACCATTCGAACAAACTTGGTAAATGAACTAAATCTTATAGTAAATGCAAAATATTAAAGCTCTGGCTCTTGTAGTTTCAGAGAAGATTTTTTTTTAAATGTTTTCCTATATAAGTCTTTGTAAAACTGTGACCCGTGGCGGTGCCAAATTTGACACCAGGGTCACCATTTGCAGGGTTTGAAATTAACTTTTTTCAGCAACTTGTCCATTGTCCAGAGGACAAGTAACTTACACAATCTACTTGTCCCCAGTCAAATTTACTTGTCCCCACACAGGGTTTTTTTTTGGCTGTTTTTATAGCCGAAATTCGGTCATATTCCCAATGCCAAAACATACCTTTTTTTCCCAATTAAGAGGAAAAAATTCCCAATTTAAAAAAAAAATAATAATATTTTTTTTTTTTTTTTTTTTTTTTTTTTTAGTGTCCCAATCCAATGATTGGGGTTCAAAAGCTTATAAATGCTTCTGTTTATCTTGGTGTACAAAAAACAGTATTAAAGATATAATTATGAAAGGAAAGCTTTACTTTATATTTTTCCGAATTTTATTAAAAATCGCGCTACAATTCCCAATTTTATGAAAAATCGCGCTAAAATTCCCAATTCCAGGGGTACGGGTCATGTTCCCAAAATCATGAGAAAAATCCCTGCCACACTTCATATGAAATAATACAAAAAATAAGGTGACATTACATTCAATCAGTTGCATTCCACCAATGAAAACAAGATGGGTTTTATTTGTCATTTACAATGTGCTCACCAATGTTTTGACATTTTTCATTCACAAGTTTTAAAGATGTAAAATTCATTTCTTTTTATAAAATTTAGTTGTCCGTAGGACAGGTCACCCGGGGTAGGGAGAGACATTGATTTTTTTACAAAATATTTATGTGAATAAAAAATATTTATTCAAATAAAAGAATCATTAAGAATCAAAATTGTTTTTAAATTTTTAAAATCGGACTTAAAATAACAAAGTTATTTAATTTTGAATGTAGTAAGTAGTGTCTGAACGTGTTGTCAAATAAGGTCATACAGGCGTAGTATTGGCGTTGTATACTTATTGGTTAAGCCACAGTCACGAGTTAAGCATGCCGACCTCCACAAGGTGCAATTTTACGTTTATTGACTGGGCATGGGTGTAAGCTTAGATCGATAACAAGAGGCCCAAGAGGGCCTGTGGACGCTCTACTGGCTAATATGGCTCTTATGACATCAATGAAGCAAGTGACTATCGTCTTAAAGAGGCAAAATATAGCCATAACTCCGCCATTACTGGTCCGATCTGGCTAATTTTCCAAGTTAATAAAAATGGAAAAAAAAGAAGAAAAAAAATGAAAGAAAAAAAAGAAAAAAAAAAAAAAAAAAATTATATATCAAAAAAAAAAAAAAAAAAATGAACAAAACTGGTAAAGGACCATAAGCTTATAGCAACAGCAAAATATTAAACCTCTGGCTCTTGCAGTTTCATAGAAGAAGATTTTTTAGTTTTTTTTCCTATACATGTCTATGTAAAACATGTGACCCTTGGGGCGGGGCCAAATGTAACCCCAGGGTCACCATTTAAACAAAGTTGGTAAAGGACCATAAGCTTATAATAAATGTAAAATATCAAACCTCTGGCTCTTGTAGTTTCTGAGAAGAAGATTTTTTTTAAAAAAATCCTATATAAGTCTATGTAAAACTGTGACCCTCGGGGCGGGGACAAATTTGACCCCAGGGTCACCATTTGAACAAACTTAGTAGAGGACCATAAGCAGATGCTACATGTAATACATGAGAGCTCTGTGCCATGTGGTTCCAAAGAAGAAGATTTTTTTCAGTTTTTCCCTATACAAGCCTATGTAAAACTGTGACCCCCGGGGTGGGGCCAAATGTGACCCCTGGGTCACCATTTGAACAAACTTGGTAGAGGACCACAAGCTTATAGCAAATGCAAAAATATTAAACCTCTGGCTCTTGCAGTTTCAGAGAAGAAGATTTTTTAAGTTTTTCCCTATACATGTCTATGTAAAACATGTGACCCTTGGGGTGGGGCCAAATGTGACCCGAGGGTCACCATTTGAACAAACTTGGTAAAGGACCATAAGCTTATAGTAAATGCAAAATATCAAACCTCTGGCTGTTGTAGTTTCCGAGAAGAAGATTTTTTTAAAAAAAATCCTATATAAGTCTATGTAAAACTGTGACCCCTGGGGCGGGGACAAATTTGACCCCAGGGTCACCATTTGAACAAACTTAGTAGAGGACCATAAGCTGATGCTACATGTAATATATGAGAGCTCTGTGCCTTGTGGTTTCAGAGAAGAAGATTTTTTAAAGTTTTTTCCTATATGTCTATATGAAAAACATGCAAAACCTCAATATACAAACTTTGGACCCCCGGGGCACGGCCATTTTTGACCCTGGGGACTTTATTTGAACAATCTTGATAGTCTAGGCGTTGGCGATCATTTTAAAAGAAAAACTGTTGAAATCTGTCCAGCGGTTCTGGAGAAGAAGATTTTTTAAGGTTTCGACCATATATGTTAATGGCAGCCATCTTGGATGTAGCGCTGACCTAATTTTAACAAATCTAAAAAGCATTCATCTAAGGATCATCCATGTGAAGTTTGGTCAAAATTAGCCAAGCGGTTTCTGAGGAGAAGTCGTTTGAAGAAAAGTTAACGGACGACAGATGACAGACGACAGACGGACGACGGACAACACACCATCCCATAAGCTCTTCTGGCCGTTGGCCAGTAGAGCTAAAAACTACTTTATCGATAATGAAAGTTTACAAATTGGATGTCATTGTAGAGTTTAATCATTCTACTTTAAGGGTTCGCCAATAGTATAAAGTGGGTGGGGTATGGTAAAAATTACAATGTAAATTTTTGATTAAACTTTAATTTTCTTGCAACTGTCAATGCTGACATAGTGTGTCACATGTATAAGGAAACATTTTGATAGCTAGTGTTTTGGATAAAAGAAATTCATAAAAAAGATATTGTATTTTTGATTTCAGTACCTCGGGTGCATCCAATCATTGACTTCTTTTCCTTTTTTATTGAAAGTGAATACACACATTTATAGTCCAGTATGTTGTTTACAATATGTAAGAATAAAAATGAAAAATTAAATAACAGCAAGTTAATAAAACAGAATTTCATAACACCATCTATGCCAAATCAATGAATTTTCTGCACCGTGTTTTATCCCCAAAAGTAGTGCAAATCACTTTTAAATTATACTATTTGCACGAGATTTACTACTACTAATACTACACAATGATTATTGAATGAACGGTATTACAAACATTTGTTTACCTCATGAACGATCCTCTATTGCGACTGTATTCTGATAGATCTGAACAGTTTATAACAGGTGCGTGGGGAAAACGTATTGTTTCTTCTTAAATATTTTATTCTTGAGAGAGATAAGCCTCGAAACATTATAAAATCAGTTAATTTGGCAAATAAAATATTGTTACTTTCTTATTTCCGGAAACTTCTCATTCGGAACATCTCGATTATTTCTATGAAGTATGATTCCGAACGTAGCCGGTATTATCCGAGTTTTCACGAACGAATGCCTTATAACACCTACAATTGCATAAAGTAGTGCCATTTTTATTTCTTATTTTGAGTATTTATAATGGCAAGGGTTCAATTTCTTCGTTTTCTTGCAATATTTATTATACAAATGATAAGCATATTGTTTAAAATGAAAAATACAATTTGTAATTATAAATTCGAAAATTTGTTTCGGATTTCCCTAGTATGCATCGTTAAAAAATGATAGGCGTAGGAATCGTAATTGGTTAATCGGTCATATTTTGTTCAGCGAGGTGAAGCATTGAAAATACAACAAGAAAACGTAAAATCTTTAACTCGACATCCATGATTACCTGACAGGTGATTTGATTTGTCTTCAATGTTTTAACAATCTACTTAGGGTAACAGGGCTTCCACTAAGGTTCAAATTTAGGAAGTTCGAACTTCCTGTGTATCAAATTTGGAAGTTCATGGGGAAAATTTAGGAAGTTCAAGTGTTTGGGCATGGCATTCATAGTCTTTGAGTCAGTGATTCCGCTTGGTGGTGAGGGAAACAACACATCTAAATTGTTAAAAAGTAAAAAAGTATATTTATAATCATCTATATGTTTATAAAAGAAAATATTTGATGACATTATATAAACGGTTTCAAACTAAAAATACTTAATTTGCGTGCCATACCCCACCCACAAGTTTTATACAGTGAATTGCATTTTGCAAAGTTTTCAATTGATCAGTCCAGGAATTTTAAAGCTTTTAAATTGGCATACATTAATGAAAGGTATGTAAAACTGTCAAGTGTAGGAATAAATGTAACAAATTCTTTAATTTATTATCAAAGCAATCGATTGTTTTTGCCAGTGATAATTTCACTTCCGTGTTTAGTCTCCATTCGCGAAGAGTTCTTTCCCCTAGGTTCGAGATTATTAAATATTGTTTGTCTATCAGTACTTCGTTACTATTTGTAAATTTGATAAATACATAGAAAAATGACACAAAGATATAAAAGAAATAGCCTAAAAAGTATAATCTGTTTGTGTAAGGAGTTTGAACTTTGTGGTTAATGAATATAAATTAAGCAATTTGGCATCGAGATTATATTGCTACTTTCATTTTGTGAAATGCGCGGCTAGGCCAATTATCTAATTAACACTCTCTCCTCTCACCAGCCATGCGTGTGACCCTTGATAAAAACTGGACAAAACCGGTTTTACCTGTCAATTACAGGCTCCACTGAGTTTTAATTGCTTTACAACTTGTTACGTCGGTAGTCTCAAATGAAATTAGATTAGATGGGCGGGGCTATAATCGGTAATTTACAGATTATGGGACGTCCTTAGTAAAGAATCGCGGCGTACTTTGAAGTTTTTGGAAGTACACTGTACGCCTTCGACGTTAATTTTCGGCGTACAACTACGATTTTTGGACGTAATTTACGGCCGTACGCCCGTTAACGGAAGCCCTGGGGTAATGTTCAAGATTCACATATATGTTCTGTAGCTGCATAGATGACTCTCCCACCAATTTAGGCAATAATCCACGTTCCACTTTTGTTTACATATTTTTATGAATGAAAAATATGGCCGAAGAAAACTTCAACGTGTCAACGAGGTTATTTCCTTTTTTCTGCAAAACTGGTTTGAATTTCGACTTAATACTCTAACATATTGTTAATCATTGTCTATACATTTAATCTGAGGCCAAATAAAATTATACCTGTGTTTACTGTAACATTGCTGAAAAAAATTGGGTAGGTAGGTAGGCATTTTATTTTATTTTATAATTTTATTTTTTGGCGAAGTTAATTTAAGGTGGTGATGAGCTTTGATGAATGGGACAATGTGGTATTTTAAAAACTACAATACATAACAATATGAAATTGTGTATGTGTTATTGTTTCCCAAAAGGCATGGCAACAACTGGCTCTTTTCAATCACTTGCAATTATTGCAAAGGGGTAAAACAGTTTAATTTATTTTTCGCAAGTCCGGAAGAGGGTCAGTTCCAACAGCAGGACAATGAGCACATGAGTCGGCCGTGATAGCGTGAACATAATTATTAATAAAAAAAAAAGGGAGTCGGGGGTGTTTTCAGCGGGTCGGTCGGGTTACAGTAAACTCAGGTATAATTTTATTTGGCCTAAGCCAAAAAACAATTATTTTGTTCAGTAATTATACTGTTTGCAGGTAAGTCCTTTACCCTATTGTTTTTGTTCACGCTAGTTAAGTACCCACATATTGACATTTTTCCTTATAACTAAAGTGAATTATACTCAAAGTTTAATATGAAAGGTGTGTTACATATTTTCCAGACTGTCTAGTTATTTAGGTTTCAACACCTAGTACCCCACCCACTGGAAAGTCAATTCAGAACATTGGCGAACCCTTAAGGAAAACTAATTATTTTGAGAAAAAACGGCCAGCGGTTTTCGGAAACGCATGTCCCTGGGAGAATTAACTTGTCCCCAGTAGAATCTACATGGCACAGGACAATGCGATAATTATTAATGTCAAACCCTAATTTGAACAAACTTCGTAGAAACTGCATTCGCTTTCGCTTCCGGTAAATTTGTATACTTCCCGGTTCCGGTTTATGAATTTGTCTTCATTTTTTTTCCATTTATATTAACTTATTGTCTAATTCTCCTTTGCTTGGTAATATACGTCAACACAAAATGAGACCATTGGCACATATTTATAGTAAAATACTGTACGATATATTTACCTTTTGTGGATCGTCGTAATAAATTCCTATCGCTTTGGATTTTGGGGCAAGTCTTGTGATCTCGTTGAACAAATCGCCAGCGTTTTTGTAGGATCCAGTTGCAAATTTGTATGCGACAATAGCTTCGGTGATATGGGGTGTACCTGCACCTACTTCGACGGTCTGTAGCACACCCGAAACATACAACAATGCTCCAATGGTAAATGTGAGAAGTACACAAAACAAACAAATTCCCGCGATTATCAGTGTCATGTTGTCCATCTTAGATTTTTTTTCAGACTGGTTCCCGGTCACTCGAACTACCGAAATGGACGAAATGGAGGGTATCCGGTCAAATCGTACTTAAGTCAAATCGTACTTAAGTCAAATCACTCTCATTTTGGTCAATTCGTACTCATTGACATTTTGAAATAAGTCGAATCGTACTCATTATTTTATTTCATTAGAAATAATCTAATTTCAGCTGATTATTGATTATATTTTTTCTATTATTATAATAAAAGAAGTTTCAAGTAAGGTTGTAATGCATTTTAAATAATAAAAAGACATTAAAATATGGTCCAGGTTTTCTTAAAAAAATGAGTACGATTTGACCTGAGTAGGCCTACGATTTGACTTAAGTACGGATTTCACCACAAATACAAACTTAGATTGATATGATTTTACATATTGTATGAATTTATACATAATTTTGTCAACACCCGATATGTATAACCAGTGACCAAGTTGATTCGATATAAGATACAATCTCTCCCAGAGGCCATTACATTGACCTCTGTCAACGTCTAAGAAAGTAGTCTGCGATCACATGATAATTTGTCAGATGACCTTAGCTAAATATAAAAATGGCGAACAGAACTTCAACACCGTGACACCACCAACTATCGGCTGCTGATTGACATGTAAACAATCGAAAGAAACACGACTTATTATCTACATTTTGATATATATTTTAGCTTATTTAATTTACGGTAGATTGTTAAGAGCTATGTGATATTGGAAATCGCTGGTAAACAAAATGCTGTACTGTTACCCTATGGGAACTATTTGGTGGTGCCAAATTTAATGTTTTGAGGCGGAGTGATATGCCAAAGTACAAACCTTTATTCTACCGCAATATAATTCTGAGCATACTTTTCTGTATATTTAAAACATTCAAGCCGAAAAATTGTTTTCTTTTGTATAAGCATGTCGAGCCGATATAAAATTATTGTCAGAATCTCATACAAATTATAGTAAAATTTGGGGCAGTGTGTGTAATTTTAATATTTTTTATCAGTTTTAATCCAAATTTGCTTACACTTTGTGGTCGAAAGGCAACTCGGGGAGGGAGGGGATATCTCGCAATTTTTATTGTGGCCTCATTTCAGTTTTTTTTTATATTGATATTTCATCTATGTATCTGAATTTAATCTAAATTGTTTTATATGTAAATGATTGCGTTCAAATTAAAATTTTAACATCCAAATAATGGAAGATAAAATGAAAATAATTCCCCCCCCCCCACCCTGTCCTCAATGTGAGGGGAGCCCATAAACTAAGGGGTGGGGGCATGACGGGAGCGCATCATTGATATAGGTGTAGATTTGATAAAACAAAACAACACAGACGTATGTAAAAAACATAGCTATATGTGCAAGAACTGACCAAAACAACACAGAAATATGTTAAAAAAATCGAGTGGGGTAGGGGGTGGGGGTGGGGCGTGAAGCTCTGGGCGGGTGTGTGTTTGTGTTTGTGGGGGGGGGGGGGCAACATAGCTATATGTGTAACAATTGACCAAACAACACAGAAAAAAAGGAAGGAGAAGGGGGAAGTGGGGAAGGGGAGGAGGGAGCCCATGCCCCAGTATGGTTGAAGTCTGAATAAGATGCATAATACTATATAACAGCTTACACACAAACCTTGATATCCCTTTATTGCACATTTTATGGGCCATCAACATTTGGGTTGCATGGGAGCCCATAATTAGCAGAAGACACACAATTACCTATGATGACGTCTACCTAAAGCCCAAAAGGACGGTAGCGTTTGATGTTTGTCTGCAATCTTGTCATGTCGAGCCGTCAATGGTGTATTCTCTTGTTGCTCTGGCTTCTGCCAAGTCACTGAGTACCTTCTTTGTGGCTTTCTAGGCTATTGTTTTTTGTATTTGTATTTACACGAGCTTCTATGTGTTTTACTTATGCTGGCTTGTTGGTTAAGAATAGTTCATAGCGGGGATTTCTTTATTTATCCTGTCCCGTTTTATTGGGATGACTAGGGTAAGTGTGATGTTTGGTGCACTCTAGAACCTGGTTTAAACCTTTTTTTGCCACTGACCGTTCCAAGTCGGTAGCGCTATTGTCAACCCTTTCATGTTTTTGACGTCATATGCCTTTATTATGTCTACCATATACTAATATTTTAGCTTGGAGGTCTGTCTGTCTCTCTGTCCGTCACAAATTGTGTCTTTTCTCCATATCTCTTGAACCGCATGAGGGATTTTGAAATTACTTGGCACAAATGTTCACCATATCGAGACGACGTGTAGAGCGCAACTTCCAGCCACGTCCGTTCAAGGTCAAGGTCACACTTAGATTTCGAAGGTCACATGCACTATATTTTGTGTCCTCTCCATATCTCTTGAACTCCTTGAGCGATTATGAAATAACTTGGCACACATGTTCACCATATCGAGACGATTTGCAAAAAACATCAGGATCTTCTGCGGAACTGATCTGTTTCCTGATGGCATCACTATCTTTCACGGTACTGATTTGTTTACAAATAGCATCAGTATCTTCTGCGGTACTGATCTCTGTTTCCAGTTGGCATCAATATATACTGTGGTACTGATCCCTGATTACAACTGGCATCAGTATCTTCTGCGATACTGATCTGTTTTCAGCTGGTATCAGTATCTTCTGTGGTACTGATCTCCGTTTCCAGCTGGCACAGTATCTTTTGCGGTACTGATCTGTTTCCAGCTGTCATCAGTATCTTTTGTGGTACTGATCTATGTTTCCACATTGCCTATGCATATTTTGTAATACTTACCTGTTTCCATTTTTCATCAGTATTTCTGCGGTACTGACCTCTGTTTCCAGGTGGCATCAGTATCTTCTGCAGTACTGATATCTGTTTTCATCTGGCATCAGTATCTTCTGCAGTACTGATCTCTTTCCACCTTGCATCGGTATAGTTTGTGATATTTACCTGTTTCCACCTGTCATCAGTATCTTCTGCGGTGCTAATCGAGTTTTCCAGCTTTCATCAGTATCGTCTGCGGTAGCGATCTCTGTTTCCATATTGCATCAGTATCTTCTGCAGTACTGATTAGTTTCCAGCTGGCATCAGTGTGTCGTATGCGGTACTGATCTCTGTTTCAATCTTGCCTCTGTATATTTTGTGATACTTACTTGTTTCCACCTATCATCAGTATCTTCTGCGGTACTGATCTCTCTTTCCAGCTGGCATCAGTATCTACTGCGGTACTGAGTATCTTCTGCGCTACTGATCTCTGTTTCCACATGTCATCAGTATCTTCTGTGGTACTGATATGTTTTCTACTTGCATCAGTACCTTCTGTTGTACTGATCTGTTTCCATATGTCATCAGTATCTTCTGTGGTACTGATATGTTTTCTACTTGCATCAGTATCTTCTGTTGTACTGATCTGTTTCCACATGTCATCAGTATTTTCTGCGGTACTGATCTCTGTTTCAACAATGCATCGGTATATTTTGTAATACTTACCTGTTTCCTCCTGTCATTAGTATCTTCTGCGTTACTGATCTCTGTTTCAACACAGTATCTTCTGCGGTACTGATGTCTGTTTCAACAATGCATAGGTAAATTTTGTAAAACTTACCCGTTTCCACCTGTCATCAGTATCTTCTGCGGTACTGATCTCTTTTTCCAGCTTGCATCAATATTTTCAGCGGTACTGATTTGTTTGCAGCTGGCATCAGTATCTTCCGCGATACTGATCTCTGTTTTCACCTGTCATCAGTATCTTCTGCGGTACTGATCTCTGTTTCGAACTGGCATCAGTAGCTTCTGCGGTACTGATCTGTTACTGGTATCAGTATCTTATGCGGTACTGATCTGTTTCCAATTGCAAATGACATCAGTATTTTCTGCGGTACTAATTTCTTTGCAGCTGGCATCCGTATCTTCAGCTGTACTTATCTTTGTTTCTACCTTGCCTCTGTATATTTTGTGATACTTACCTGTTTCCACCTGTCATCAGTATCTTCCGTGATAGTGATATCTGTTTCCACCTGGCATCACTATCTTCTGCAGTACTGATCTGTTTCCAGCTGACATCAGTATCTTCTGCGGTACTGATCTCTGTTTCCATCTGGCATCACTATCTTCTGCAGTACTGATCTGTTTCCAGGTGACATCAGTATCTTCTGCGGTACTGATCTCTGTTTCCATCTGGCATCACTATCTTCTGCAGTACTGATCTGTTTGCAGCTGGCATCAGTATCTTCCGCGATACTGATCTCTGTTTTCACCTGTCATCAGTATCTTCTGCGGTACTGATCTCTGTTTCGAACTGGCATCAGTAGCTTCTGCGGTACTGATCTGTTACTGGTATCAGTATCTTATGCGGTACTGATCTGTTACTGGTATCAGTATCTTATGCGGTACTGATCTGTTTCCAATTGCAAATGACATCAGTATTTTCTGCGGTACTAATTTCTTTGCAGCTGGCATCCGTATCTTCAGCTGTACTTATCTTTGTTTCTACCTTGCCTCTGTATATTTTGTGATACTTACCTGTTTCCACCTGTCATCAGTATCTTCCGTGATAGTGATATCTGTTTCCACCTGGCATCACTATCTTCTGCAGTACTGATCTGTTTCCAGCTGACATCAGTATCTTCTGCGGTACTGATCTCTGTTTCCATCTGGCATCACTATCTTCTGCAGTGATATGATATGTTTCCAGCTGACATCAGTATCTTCTGCGGTACTGATCTCTGTTTCCATCTGGCATCACTATCTTCTGCAGTACTGATCTCTGTTTCCACTTTGCCTCCGTATATTTTGTGTTCCTCCTGTCATCCGTATCTTCCGTGATAGTGATCTTTGTTTCCAGCAGCAATCAGTATCTTCTGCGGTACTGATCTCTGTTTCCATTTGGCATCAGTATTTCTGCAGTTCTGATCTCTTTTTCCAGGTGGTATCAGCATCTTCTGCGGTAATGATCTGTTTCCAACAGTGTCTTCTGCGGTACTGATCTCTGTTTCAACAGTGCATCGGTATATTTTGTAATTTTTACCCGTTTCCACCTGTCATCAGTATTTTCTGTGGTACCGATCTCTTTTTCCAGCTTGCATCAATATCTTCAGCGATACTGATTTGTTTGCAGTTGGCATCTGTATCTTCTGCGGTACTGTTTTGTTTCCAGATGGCATCAGTATCTTCTGCGGTACTGATTAGTTTCCAGATGGCATCCGTGACTTCTGTGGTACTGATCTGTTTCCAGCTGGCATCAGTATCTTCTGCGGTACTGATCTCTGTTTCCAAATGGCATCAGTATCTTCTGCGGTACTGATTAGTTTCCAGCTGGAATGAGTGTTTTCTGCGGTACTGATCTCTTTTTACTACTGGCAACAGTATCGTCTGCGCTACTGATCTTGGTTTCCATATGTCATCAGTATCTTTTGCGGTACTGATATGTTTTCTACTTGCATCAGTATCTTCTGTTGTACTGATCTGTTTCCACCTGTCATCAGTATATTTTGCGGCACCGATCTCTGTTTCAACACGGTATCTTCTGCGGTACTGATCTCTGTTTCAACATTGCATCGGTATAATTTGTAATACTTACCTGTTTCCTCCTGTCATCAGTATCTTTTGCGATACTGATCTCTGTTTCAACACAGTATCTTCTGCGGTACTGATCTCTGTTTAAAAAATGCATCGGTATATTTTGTAATACTTACCCGATTCCATCTGTCATCAGTATCTTCAGCGGTACTGATTTGTTTGCAGCTTGCATCTGTATCTTCAGCGGTACTGATCTCTGTTTTCATCTGTCATCAGTATCTTCTGTGGTACTGATCTCTGTTTCTAACTGGCATCAGTAGCTTCTGCGGTACTGCTCTGTTTACTAGTATCAGTATCTTCTGCGGTACTGGTCTGTTTCCAATTGCAAATGACAGCAGTATTTTCTGCGATAATACTTTCTTTGCAGCTGGCGTCAGTATCTTCTGCTGTACTTATCTTTGTTCCCACCTTGACTCCGTATATTTTGTGGTACTTACCTTGTTCCAGCTGTCATTAGTATCATCCGTGATAGTAATCTCTGTTTCCATCTGGCATCAGTATATTCTGCGGTCTGATCTCTGTTGCCATCTGGCATCACTATTTTCTGCAGTACTGATCTGTTTCCAGTTGACATCAGTATCTTCTGCGGTACTGATCTCAGTTTCTAGCAGGCATCAGTATCTTCTGCGGTACTGATCTCTGTTTCCATCTGGCATCAATATCTTCTGCGGTACTGATCTCAATTTCCAGCAGGCATCAGTATCTTCTACGGTACTGATCTCTGTTTCCATCTGGCATCAGTATTGCTGCAGTTCTGATCTCTCTTTCCAGCTGGCATCAGTATCTTCTGCGGTACTGATCTGTTTCCAGCTGTCATCGGTATCTTCTGCGGTTATGATCAGTTTTCAGCTGACTTCATTATCTTCTGCGGTACTGATCTGTATTCAGCTGGCATCAATATCTTCTGCGGTACTGATCTCTGTTTCCAGCTATCATCAGTATATTTTGTGGAACTGATCTGCTTACTTCTGGCATCAGTATCTTCTGCGGTACTGATTTCTTTTTTCAGCTTGCATCAGTATATTCTTCGATACTTCTTTGTTTGCAACTTGCATCAGTATCTTCTGTGGTACTGATTTCCCCCCAACTGGCATCAGTATCTTCTGCTGTACTGATCTGTTTACAGGTATCAGTATTTTCTGCGGTACTGATCTCTGTTTCCACTTTGTCTCCGTATAGTTTGTGTTCCTCCTGTCATCTGTATATTCTGTGATTGTGGTCTCTGTTTCCAGCAGGCATTAGTATCTTCTGCGGTACTGATCTCTGTTTACTACTGGCATCAGTATCTTCTGCGGTACTGATCTCTGTTTACTACTGGCATCAGTATCTTCCGCGATAGTGATATGTTTCCAATTGCAAATGGCATCAGTATCTTTTGAGATACTGATATTTGTCCCGCTGGCATCAGTATCTTTTGCGGCACGGATATCTGTTTTTAGCTGGCATCAGTATCTTCTGCGGCACGGATATCTGTTTTCAGCTGGCATCAGTATCTTCTGCGGTACTGATTTGTTTCCAGCAGGCATCAGTAGCTTCTGCGGTACTGATTTCTGTTTCCACTTTGCCTCCGATTGTTTTGTAATACTTACCTATTTTAAGCTGTGATCAGTATCTTCTGCGGTACTGATCTCTGTTTTCAGCTACGGTACTGGTCTCTTTTTCCAGCTCTCATCAGTATCTTCTGAGGTACTTATCTCTGTTTTCAGCTGGTATCAGTATCGTCTGACGTGCTGTTCTGTTTTCAGCTGGCTTTAGTATCTTCTACGGTACTGATCTGTTTCCAGCTGACACCGGTATCTTCTGCGGTACTGATCTGTATTCAGCTGGCATCAGTATCTTCTGCGGTACAGATATGTTTACTACTGGCATCAGTATCTTCTGCGGTCCTGATCTATTTCCAATTGCAAATGATATCAGTATCTTCTGCGGTACTGGTCACTGTTTCCGCCTTGCATCTGTATATTTTGTGATACTTACCTGTTTCCACCTGTCATCAGTATATTTTGGGGTACTGATTGTATCAGTATCTTCTGCGGTTATGATCTCTGTTTCCAGCTCGCATCTGTATCACCTGCGGTACTGATCTGTTTCCTCCTTGCATCAGTTTATGCTTTGATACTTACCTGTTCCACCTGGCGTCAGTATCGGTTTTCAGCTGGCACCATTTCGACATACTGGTATTTTCCCAGCTGGCATCAGTATCTTCTGCGGTACTTATCTCTGTTTCCAGCTAGCATCAGTATCTTCTGCGGTACTGATCTCTGTTTCCAGCTGGCATCAGTATCTTCTTCGGTACTGATCTCTGTTTCCAGCTGGCATCAGTATCTTCTGCGGTACTGATCTCTGTTTCCAGCTGGCATCCGTATCTTCTACGGTACTGATCTCTGTTTCCAGCTGGCACTGATCTCTGTTTCCAGCTGGCATCAGTATCTTCTTCGGTACTGATCTCTGTTTCCAGCTAGCATCAGTATCTTCTGCGGTACAGCTAGCATCAGTATCTTCTGCGGTACTGATCTCTGTTTCCAGTAGCATCAGTATCTTCTGCGGTACTGATCTCTGTTTCCAGCTAGCATCAGTATCTTCTTCGGTACTGATCTCTGTTTCCAGCTAGCATCAGTATCTTCTGCGGTACAGCTAGCATCAGTATCTTCTGCGGTACTGATCTCTGTTTCCAGTAGCATCAGTATCTTCTGCGGTACTGATCTCTGTTTCCAGCTAGCATCAGTATCTTCTTCGGTACTGATCTCTGTTTCCAGCTAGCATCAGTATCTTCTGCGGTACAGCTAGCATCAGTATCTTCTGCGGTACTGATCTCTGTTTCCAGTAGCATCAGTATCTTCTGCGGTACTGATCTCTGTTTCCAGCTAGCATCAGTATCTTCTTCGGTACTGATCTCTGTTTCCAGCTAGCATCAGTATCTTCTTCGGTACTGATCTCTGTTTCCAGCTAGCATCAGTATCTTCTGCGGTATTGATCTCTGTTCCAAGCTAGCATCAGTATCTTCTGCGGTACTGATCTCTGTTTCCAGCTAGCATCAGTATCTTCTGCGGTATTGATCTCTGTTCCAAGCTAGCATCAGTATCTTCTGCGGTACTGATCTCTGTTTCCAAGCTAGCATCAGTATCTTTTGCGGTACTGATCTCTGTTCCAAGCTAGCATCAGTATCTTCTGCGGTATTGATCTCTGTTCCAAGCTAGCATCAGTATCTTTTGCGGTACTGATCTCTGTTTCCAGCTAGCATCAGTATCTTCTTCGGTACTGATCTCTGTTTCCAGCTAGCATCAGTATCTTCTGCGGTACTGATCTCTGTTTCCAGCTAGCATCAGTATCTTCTTCGGTACTGATCTCTGTTTCCAGCTAGCATCAGTATCTTCTTCGGTACTGATCTCTGTTCCAAGCTAGCATCAGTATCTTCTTCGGTACTGATCTCTGTTCCAAGCTAGCATCAGTATCTTCTTCGGTACTGATCTCTGTTTCCAGCTAGCATCAGTATCTTCTTCGGTACTGATCTCTGTTTCCAGCTAGCATCAGTATCTTTTGCGGTACTGATCTCTGTTTCCAGCTAGCATCAGTATCTTCTTCGGTACTGATCTCTGTTTCCAGCTAGCATCAGTATCTTTTGCGGTACTGATCTCTGTTTCCAGCTAGCATCAGTATCTTCTTCGGTACTGATCTCTGTTTCCAGCTAGCATCAGTATCTTCTTCGGTACTGATCTCTGTTTCCAGCTAGCATCAGTATCTTCTTCGGTACTGATCATTGTTTCCAGCTAGCATCAGTATCTTCTGCGGTACTGATCATTGTTTCCAGCTAGCATCAGTATCTTCTGCGGTACTGATCTCTGTTTCCAGCTAGCATCAGTATCTTCTGCGGTACTGATCTTTGTTTCCAGCTGGCATTTGTACTTTCTCCTCTACTGGTCTCTGTTTGCAAAATGACATTAATATCTTCTGCGGTACTGATCTGTTTCCAAATGCAATCTGTATATTCGTGCTTCTGATCGGTTTCCAAATGGCATAATTATCTCTGCTAAATGAACTGATCTCTCTCTTTCTGGTATCAGTATTAGACCACTAGCCATAGTATGATACCACCTCAGGTGGCAGATTCTTACTGGTACCATGTATAAAGAAATAACAAATCCAAACATGTTATCTCCCCCATTTCTAATAAAAATATGATTTCTTATTTAAAGTAAAAACATTTGCAGTATTTCATTATATAATAAATCGATTTTTTTTTACAGAACTTTAAGAATATTTCTTTGTTGATATTTAATACAACATAAAATATTTTGTATTGCCTTTTTTAAAATTTTGACCTCAGACCTAATAACAAAGCTCGTATTTTGACGTTTCAAAATGGTTGACACAAATTACGGGGAAAATCAAAATCAAAATCAAAATGAAGCATTTTTCAACTATTTATGATGTATTGATGTCTTACATAAATAGAGGAAATATTCATCATCAAATAGGATACTATATCAGGTAGCGGGTGAGGTAAAATGACTCCCAATGTTAAGCAAAATTATGTAAAACACAAGCTTATTTATTAAAGTAACTATCCCGCTAACAAGAGATGTTCACCGTTTCTAAACCTATTGACGACGAGGTATATATATATAACTTACATATATATTTTGAGAATCAAAGCTTTACAGGCGCAATATAAACGGCTTTAACCAGCAAGGGCAAACCCCAAAATTGGAGCGTGGAATTAAGTTACCAACTTATAAATCATTTTACGCATATTCAGTCACGGGTATTTTTAATAGGGACATGTACATTAGTATACGACCTGAATATCTGGATAAAGAGTTTCTTTAATAAATCATAAACGTATACATCATCAACTTATTTGCATCTTATAAAAGCATCCCAACAATTATCCAAATGAACATGATATGCAAAAAGTAAACATTAAACATCAGATACTGTTGTTCATAATGTCATCGAAGCCATTTCAAACCGTTGGTTTCTTGGGCCCTTTTGGAAATGTTTTCCCAGTCTGGTGGTACGCCACTGTACTATTGTGTACAGTTACCGTATAAATTAGAGACTTACTTTCGTAGGCCCATTTTGATAGTCTTTTAAATTTTCTGGTAATTGACTTCGGGTTCCGATTTGAATTATGAAATTGTCTTTTTTAGTATATTAAATATCGACTAAGTCACTAGCACAGTTTCACCATTGATAAACTAGATGTATTGAATACATTAGAAGAGAAACAAGTAAACAGTCATTCACTATTGAAAATGGTAGACACACCCGAACAAAAGTTCAAAACAAGAGGCCCAAGAGGGCCTGTGGACGCTCTACTTGCTAAAGATAAAGCTTATGTATAAGGGCCGTAACTCTGTCAAAAATCATTCAACCGGATCATGGCAATGACATATGCAACTAGGCTTGGTACTGATCATCCCTGTCACGATTCGTTGAAATCCAGCCAGAGGTTCAGGAGAACTGGTCTGTACAAAGTTAGTGTATTAAACTCTTTAATGGGTCATAACTCTGCCAAAATTCATTCAACTGGAACACGACAATGAAATGTGCAATTAGGCTTGGTACTAATCATCCATCCCTGCCAAGATTCGTTCAAATCCGGCCAGGGGATCAGGAGAATTAGTTGGGACAATGTCTGTGCATTAAAACCTTAAAAGGGCCAAAAATCATTCAACCAGAACACGGCAACGACAGGTGCAACTAGGCTTGGTACTGATCATCCCCGCCAAAATTCGGTGAAATCCGGGAAGGAGTTCATAAGAGACTAATCTGGACAAAGTTTGTGTATTAAATCATTTAAAGGGTCATAACTCTGCCAAAAATCATTCAGCCGGAATATGACGATGATATGCACAACTAGACTTGGTACTAATCATCCTTGTCAAGTTTCGTTGAAATCCAGCCATGGCTTCAGGAGAACTAGCCCGGAAAAAAGTTTGTGTATCGAACAACTTTCTTGGGCCTCAGCTATTGCCAATCGAATTAAATCAAAACTAATGTCGGAAAGTCAAACAGGGTTTTTAAAGGCATGACAAATGGGTGATTTAACACGACTTATATCCGACTTTATTTTAAAACGTGATGAAAAAAATATACCTGGACTTCTTGTTTTACTAGACTTTGTAAAAGCTTTTGATTCTTTAGAATGGGAATTTATAGAAACATGTTTACGTTTCCTTAACCTTGGAGATTCAGTTTTAAACTGGTTTCACTTTTTTTTTATAATAATGTATCTAGTTGCGTACTGAATAACGGACATTGTTCAGATTTTGTTTTCAATCCAAAGAGGAGTTCAAGGCGATCCGCTTTCTCCTATATTTTTATAACATGTGGTGAATTTTTAAGTGCTGCTTTAAAATATATGGTATACGTGTAAGAGACTCTGAAACTTTATTAAACCAATATGTTGATAACTCCTCTCTTTTTCTAGAGGATGATGAAAAATCATTAAATACTACCCTTCAAACAGTGGACAAATTTTACCTCTGCTTCGGTTTAAAAGTAAATTTCGACAAAACCCAAATTATATGGATAGGAGCAAGAACAGGTTGTCGCGAAAAACTTCATACTGATAAACCAGTGATCTGGAATTATAAAGGAGATTTTAAAATTCTAGGAATAACTTATAAGTTAGATAAAGACAACTATTTTATAAATAATTATCATGATAAACTGAATAAAATGAAAAATCTGTTAAACGACTGGTCTTTTAGAAATATTACGCTTATTGGCAAAACTACAGTTATCAAAACGCTTGCACTTCCCATTATAATTGACTGCTTAACTGTCCTTCCTGACCACCCAGATCACATTTTCCAAGAATTTCAAAATAGTTTACTTCTTATTTCTTATGGTAGGGGAAAATGGATAAGATTAAACGAACGGTTATAATAAATTCAATAAAAAACGGTGGTCTTAAGTTTCCACATATAAAATCACTAAGCCAGTCACTGAAACTTGTATTGGTTAAAAACTTGTAGATCCTGAAATATTCTCACCGTGAAAAACACTTGTGCTAAATGATCTAGACGAGTTTGGTGGATAGAAAGTGTGGTATCTCCATAAGGATGGAATTAATAAAATAGCAAACTATCGAAATAGTTTTTGGATAAAAAAAATAATGCATTCGTGGGCTTGTTTAGACTGTGATGATATCACAAACGCAATTGAAATGTTATCAGAACCTTTATTTTATAACTCAAATATTGCTTTAACTTGGGATTTAATACCGTTAAAGCTCTTTGTCAAAAGGGGGTGTTCTTTATAACTGACATTGTTAGTGAACAGTGTAACTTATTGCCCTGTACAGAATTGTCAGATACATACGGATTCCATTCATTATATACAATGGTCTACTCAATGCAATTCCAAATACATGGAAAACAAGTATTAAACATGAAACTAGAATTGAACATCCTATTTAAATAAAAAGATCAACAACTTAAAGGCAACAAAAAAGGTTAACTTTACTTTTAATCAAGAATTCTTAAAAAACATTGCAGAAACACCTAACAAATCCCAGCAAAAATGGAATAAAGAACTTGGAATAGCCTTACAAACTGAGGACTGGGACATTTTATACGAACACAATTTTTTAAAATAACTGATAATACTTATCTGCAGTGCCTGCCGTTGAAAATATTTCGTCGTATTTTGTTTACCAATGCCACACTTTATCTGTGCAAAATGTCCGAAACATAACTTTGTACTTTTTGTATCAACTCGAAAGAAACTGTTTTACATTTATTTTTTGAATGTATGTATCCAAAAAATGCGCTTTTACGTTTTTTTGAACAAATCAAGACTCAATGTGGAATTGATGTGAAAATAAAACCGTAGGAAATCCTCCTATATGTTGAGCAGAATGAAAACGTCATACATTCGATAATTAATATTTTTCTTCTCACTTTTAAAAGTTACGTCTACTCCTGTAAACTGAAACAATGTCTTGCAAATTATAGCGTTTTTATCGAGCATTTGAAGAGATACGAGACAAACACTTTGAATTATTCTCATTGTTTATGTACCCTGAAAAAAAAAATCAAATGCTATCAAAGCGAGATGGAACACTGTGAATAATATCTTTAACAATTAAACCATAACATTCAAAACGTTTAGTCCACCTTTTAATACTGATGTTAATGTATATTAATGTTACTTTAGTTTGTACAGATTTCATTCCATGTCTGGTTCTTCTCAATCTAGTTTCATCGAATGTATTCTTATATGCAATTTTTGCCTAAAATGTGTTTGATTGTTGGATTCTGCGTTGATATAGTCGACGATTTCGAGTGAGTGATTTTTTAGAGACGTCCTTCTTGATCAGACTGATCATCCGGCTGCAGCGAAGTCAGATGGTTGCAGAGAAGTCAGATTGGCGAAATTGTTGGAAGTGAATGGTGGGGTTAGTATGTTTGCTTTCTATTGCGTATTTTGCTAAAATGTTTGGAAAATGATTATGCAGGTTTGAAAAGGAATGACAGAGGAATCTTTAACTTTAAAAATCCGGTAATAAAACGACGTTAGTGCGTATAGCACCCTGTATATGTCCAAAGATTTGTAAAAACAATGACATTTTCAGAATAAACACAAATAACGAATTGATATTCGCAATTGTAATTCCATTTAAAACGCTTGTCAAGATCGTAAGATCGTCAATCCTTTCTGTATAACTGTACAAAGAATCTCATTGAAATAATGAAAACTTTCCGAGTTAAGCATTTTAAAGTCGACAGGGTAAAACAAATTAGCGAACCCGAATGTCAGATGTGTTTTACAGATGCGAACGGGAAGGTCAGATTGCTTTAAGCAATTCTTTCGCGTTTTTGACGGTTGTTAGCGTAACTACGGTACATTTTGGATTGAAACTTACTTGTAATTACCTATAGATGTTTTCATTGCACGCATGTAAAAATTGTTTTACATTTTATGCAAAAATTAAAAAAAAAATTGTTCTGAACAATTATTTCTCATATAGCTTATATCATGGAAGTGAAACATAACACCATTATATATTTTCTGTAATCCACTGAGCACTGGTATTATATGCAAGTTATTACCAAATTACACTGCAAAAGTGGAAAATATTTAGGTAAGCCATATGATTTGCCTGGAATGTCATGATACATTCAGAGTTTAATGTTTTTCTTTCAGATAAACAATGCGATGCTAATTAACTAATTAGTAAAATGCATGTTAAACAGACGTATTTTGCTTTAAAGTCTCCTATTATTTGTAACAGGAATTTAAACTGGGGCGGTCTTATATCTTGGGAAACTGACAACATCACAGAGAAACGTTCAGTTGTATATCAACTTGTATGGGGTTTATGAGATAAATAGAATATCACAATATCTCGCCAAAAAAAAAAGCCTACCGACCAACCCTATTTTTTTAGAGCATGCAATAGGAAACACACAGAGTTTTCATATAACCCGGCGCAAGTGTTCAACACAAGAAGACGACGTGTCGTGCGCAAAATCCAGGTCCGTAGCTCCAAGGTCACACTTAGACGTCAAATCATGCCATATGGCTCTATAAGTCGAGTCCGAATCTATAACTTTGTCATCCATTGAAAGATTTTCATATACACATGGCACACGTTGTCCACCACAACAAGACGACGTGTCGCGCGCAAAATACAGGTCCCGTACCTTCAATGTCAAGGTCACACCACCCCATACTATCAATGAAAACAGCTGTACCCTTGACATGTTTAGTAAACAAACAAGAACTTTCTTATATGTCTTGTGACCCCACCTTTTCTGGTGAGTTTCAAGTGGTAAATTAGTTTTCTATATGAAAAGTACACTGCTGCATTATCCATAGTTGAATTGAAGTTGCAGCAAATCATTAATATGTGACATTTTAATATTGGTGTTAATGGGCAAATGGTCAATTGGTGGTTTCATACATATATGGTCTGGCAGTACTGACCTAATGAGTATCTCATGAATCGGGATAAAGTTACATACATGTACCATACGATCCACGTTGTATGATTATCTCTCATATGTAATATCGGGGTATTATGGAATCCGGGGTAACACTCTGTCATGGATTAAGGACTTCCTGACAGACAGGTCTCAGAGAGTTACAGTCGATGGAGCAACATCCGACCCAGTCCCAGTCATCATCGGTGTGCCTCAAGGTAGTGTACTGGGTCCCATTCTCTTTCTGGTTTGCCGCCCACTGTCTAGTCCAATACGAGGTTGTTTGCAGACGACTGTATAGTCTACCGACAGATCAACACCGAAAGCGACGGTGAGATCCTCCAAGAAGACCTGATTAAATTAGCTGAGTGGGAGAAAACGTGGGGTACTAGTATGTCCTTCCACCCAGACAAACGTACCATCTTTAGAGTTTACAGAAAGAAGTCTCCAATCTTCTCCAGCTATACACTCAAGGGATACATACTTGCAACAGAGGATGTTACAAAGTATCTGGGAGTGGAAATATCCAAGGACCTGTCGTGGAAACACCACATAGACAAGATCGTCAAGAAAGGGAAGAGTTCCTTAGGGTTTCTTCGGCGTAATCTCCAAATCAGCAATGAGCAAGTAAAGAGTGCAGCATATTTCTATATCGTGAGACCAGGCCTCGAATACTGCTCAAACATCTGGAACCCTCACACCAAGGATCAGGTACCTATGATAGAGATGGTACAGCGAAGGGCTGCTAGATATACAAAAAATCGGTATAGAAACACTAACAGTGTCAGCTCCATGTTGGACCATCTTAAGCGGGAACCACTGGAATCCAGAAGGCCCAAAGCACAGTTGACCATGCTCTACAAGATCGCCAACAACCTAGTAGAAATTCCCGCTGATCAGTACCTAACATTTGCCTCAAGGAACAAGGGAACACCACAACAGGAAATATCAACACATATCCGCCACCACAAACCTCTACAAGTACAGTTTCTTCCCCCGTACTATTGGGACGTGGAACTTCTTACCATCCGCCGTTGTAGAAGTCCCTAGCTTGGTATCGTTCAAGCAGGGGCTACTAGTATTTCAACTCACCTACTAGGCCGTATGCCAGCTACAAGACCTAATGATTCCCAAGGCTATGCCGGTTGAAGTACACTTACTTTTCTGTCGCCACGGTAGCCGGACAGGTCTGGGTATGAGGGGACAAAAATGTGTTCTGTGCTTCTGCCTTTACTAAGTAGTTTTTCCTATCTATCCTATTACTCTGTTCTTTCTTTCCTTACGTGCACCACCGTCGTGTGATAGTCAAGTGTGACTGAAGCGACGTACCCTATAGATAGATAGAATATGTCAACGTACGTCGTTACTATGGCCATGGCGTATCTCCTCGTGATGTTAATTGTGACGGGACGATGTCACATGACAGAAACGTACGGCAAATGATCGCGAATGTTTATATTAATGCCTTAATTTGGCATATTGATAAATAACATTAAAGCAAAGAAAACTAGAACGAATTCGCAAATACCGACGTTTTCTTCACACAGGTCAATTCCCTTTAACCCTGCATCCAATGTACATGTAATTGTTTTTATAGTACTATTTATGTTTTTCTTTATACATGTATGACACTGTAAATGAATTTTGACCCCTATCCCATGGTGACCCTGGAGCAAATTATACTGATAATTACATTTTATTGAGAAAGAAAAATAGATGTTTGCCAAATTTACACTCCCCCCTCACCCAACTCGCCCCCCGCCACCCACCCCCACCCCGCCCCCACCCAAAAACACACACAAAACCCAATTCTCCCCCCCCCCCCCCAACCCCCACCACACCTCGGCACACCTATAAGGTGGAAACACTGAAATTGTTTGATATGCTTTGTATTTTCAGAGGAGTCTACTTGTATATTTGCCAAGATTAAAAAAAGCAAATAGAAACATGACACTGCAATTGGAATTTGTGTATAATGGACCTTTTGACGCCCCTTACAACCGACCCCGACCCCCACCCCCATCACCACCACCACAACACACACACACACGGGAGAAAAACATATTATTATACACTGTTATCCCTTCATCAAAAGGATCCTTTAAGACTTAAAAGAATAATTAGCCCTGTTACCTTTCCCCATCACCCACCCCCTCCAACCGCAACCCCAGGGAAGACGTCCAAGGTTTAAATAATAAATCATTTGACATGCTGTTTATCTCTTTCATAGACGACTATTATACCAATTAATTTGCAAAGAAGTATGGAAAAATGACACTAACTGAATTATTAGTGTATTCGATGCCCCTTCCCTCCAGACCCCATCGATGACGTAGGAGGAAACAAATGTATACAGTGTAGTTCCATTATCATAACGTTTCATTTAGGACATAATTACACTTTTTTTTCGTTCACCGGTTTAGGAGGAAATATGGTGACGGACGGACAAACGGAGGCGCTTTTAATATACCCTGTTTTTTTCCTCAAAAACGTGGCTATAATCACTGCACGTGAACGTAAAATCATAAAAATGCATACAATTTTACACTTTGTATTTTATTTTAAAGCAATTGCTCCTGTATTTGCTTTAAACGATACTTATAGGTTATTTAACATGGTTCTGTACAATACGGAGATATATTTGGACGAGTACACAGCTGGAAAAGTCATATTGGACGAGCCGTTAGGCGAGTCCAATATGATTTTTTCCAGCTGTGTACGAGTCCAAATATATCCCGTATTGTACAGAACCATGTTAAGTAACCTTTTTATTCTATACCTTTATTTTAACCAATCATTTATAATTCGGATATAACTTTCGTTTGTTTCATGCTTTCAAGCAAGTCGCTATGAACATCGAAAGCACAATTGCATGTAGGTCTATGTATTTTATATATTGTGTTCGACATGGCTTACTCTCAAGCTTTATTTGCTTGAAAGAATGCCCATTTCTCCGTTGTCAACAGTGATTAAATACTACCGAAGGTCAGTTTCAAACAATGATATATTATGCTAGTTTTTTGTGTTTTTTTTTTGTTATAAAGGAAAATTAAATAAAAATATGTGCAATAGATAGGTTTTCATTACTTGACAACAATTTATGGTTAGGTAATGACAGAAGCCTGTCGGTTCTGATTTTTATTCGGACCTTTTCACGCGTTTCGGTCTTTATCATAGGTTTAACATGGAACCTGTGAAGCGTACAATACGAACAAAATACGGGATATTTTGTACGCGCGTGCGTCCCGATACGGAAATATATTGTACGGTCACATGACTCGAAAGAGCGTCTACGATTGGATGTATAAATTAGGTATAGAATAATTATCAGTATTTCATATATGATAAACTGGTTTGATGACGTCATCGTTCAAATATGGCCGCCTGTATTGATATTTCTTTGCACATTCCTTTTCAACATATGTTTTAACGGTATTTTGATCATTTTCACTTTTCCCAAAGGTTTAAGAGCCTTTTTAAATAAACATCGTACATTGTATGATATGTTGATCATTCTTCCACGTTTCTCAAGATGTTAGAGCCCTTTAAGTACAATTTGTCTGAGACTAGTGCAACTTACCCGTCATTATAGTCCTTTTAGGTCACGTACAGATCACAAGCTCGTCTACAGACGAACGGAAGGTCGGTGCTATGGCTTTATCACCAAACTGTTTGGTCGAGGAATTAGTAAATCCTCTTTTGCGGTGCAGGGTTTAATTTTACCATAAATATAAATTAATAATCGTATAATATTGTCTCAACAAAATATATTTATATTTTCTTTTATGGATATTGTAAAAAAATGTATCATTATATACATTTGGCCTGACAGGGAGCGGCATGGATATGCTTTAAAGGAATATGACTGAAAGCATACTCAACAATTATTCCTTAAAGGGACACACGGCAATATTGAAGTATTTATCAGACATTTGATTAGGTATTTATCAGGCATAGCCGCTATAGTTATCAGTCCGGTACCATTTTGGCTTTAAACGTCCTTGAGTATAATTAAGGTGGAATCTCACTTATGAATAGTTTTTGAAACTGCATATAAAATGCATACCAAATTAAAATTTAAACTTTTCTGAATGTGGAACTGATTTATTTTGTTTTGATAATCAATAAGGCGTTTAAGATATGACGTCGTAAAGAATGCACATGGTTCGTCACATTTGACGCCTTTTTCAGACAACCTTTTCCCAGAAAGTTTGCATAATTGTATTTATACTGGTGCCAGTGCTACGAAATTTTGAGAAAAAAATTATATCTTGTTAAAGCGATTGTCTGATATAAAAAAAATTGTTCAGCTGTAAACTTGTTCGAAAACTATACTTGAAATTGGTATTTTTGAAATTTCCGTTTTTCTCAAAGAAAATATGTTTGATGCAAAATACTGAAAAAACGTGTCCGAAAAAATATATCGATTTTTTATATGTTATTTAGTAATTTCAACCAAATCGGTTCATAGCAAAGAGATATATCGAGTCCAGGTCATTTTCTGGCTATTGACGTTTAACAAAATACACCATCTTTCACAAAAAGACCCCATTTTCTTGCATCAATTGTTGTCGTTCGTTTGTGCGAGTATGTGATGTATATTTTGTGGTGCTTATTTCCGTATTCTATACTTGATTGTCATTAAAAAATCTTAATGGGCTACTCGGGGGAAACTGACGTGTCCGAGTGTATGAACACCGAACGTTCTCAAATACAACCCCACAACGTCGATTCGAACCCGGGTTACACTTGTACGTTACCAACAGCATTTACTTAGACACGCGTACTTTTACAATATTATGATAGTTTCAAAACAAGCAATAATGAGCTGTGAATGAAATATATATAATAATATATTCACACTCGTAGCGTATGGAATAGGTCCGAGGCGTGGCTACTGTGTACGCATATACGCACGTGCGAACGTCATGTGGCAAAAAAAACCCCGAAAAACACTAAGGCCACACTTAAAAATATCTCGGTTAGCCCACACCAGACCTTAAATTCAGATAGCTAGGTAGGTAGGAATTATTTTTTTTTCCTTCCATCTATATGTCGGATTTGTATGTGAATGCTGTTTAAAGATGAACTGCTTGTTTGGACTTAAAACACTACTTTTTTATTTATTGCTATATTGATTTTCGTATACTGGGTGTGTATTGCAATACTGAATCATAAAATTCCTAAAATAATTATTAACAATTAATAAATGAAGGAAGAGGAAACACTGGTGTTATTTTCACTGTCAATTTGACCAGGTTACCCAATGAAACTACTTAACAAATCGCCCCAGTCCCTTTAAAGTTGCTGATACATTTTAAATATATACGAGGGTACTTCAAAAAGTTCTGTCACTAGGCATATATCCTTTGAACTGGTTATTACACTGAGATCAAGTAGTGTATTTATAGTACTACTGGGTTCGCTCTCTTAAATTCCACAACAAAAATGAAAAATGTCCGGTTATTTATACCCCTGAATTACCTCCCCCTACCACACCTTTTGTATACTGGCATCTCTGAAAATGTCCTTGTTACAAAACGTTGTAAAAATTATTTGAATAATTCTATGCTTTTAAATTTTCTTGTACGCCATCTGCTGTTATTCGCCCATAATCCATGAAAATGATTGTCGAGAATTCGGAAAGGTCTTGCTGCAAGGCAGATATGAGTGAATACATATCCCTTAATTTTAGCAGAAATAACACTGATTTTCTTCATTTTGTTTACGGAAATGTTATAATATCTTTTAAATGTCGTAATTATTATCAATATGTTTTCATATTTTTTTTACAAATCCTAGTCCTTCAGTGTTTAAATTTCATATTTAACACATTATTGTAGAATTTTGTACAATGTTTAGTGAAAATATTGATCATCCAAAAACGGTATTTCAGAAGACTGCCCTTCCATTTAATGTCCATTTATCATTAAATTAATTTCACACGTTAGCTTAAAATGTTGATTTCTAAGACAATGCCTTTTCATCTACCATGCTTAAATTCTGAATATTGTAATGCACAGATATAACTGGTAATGTACGAGAAATTTCAAAGGCCTTCGACAAGTACTTAAAGAGAAACAGGCATTTACAAAAGTAACAATTAACATACCTGAAAAAAAACGCAGGACGAAAATGCCTCAGTATGTATAAGTGATGTGTCTCAAATATTCCATAACTTTCGTCACACAAAAGATACAGCATTCATTTTACCATCAATGGAATGGTATTGAAACCCTCTTTCATTTGCTACCAAACATAATTGTTGAAACGCGTTAGTGACAGAACTTATTGAATGACCCTCGTATGTTATACGCAATGTGAGAATATGGACGATTCCGGAACTCTCTGCGCAAAGTAAGAATTCTTGAAATGCCCGACGATTCCGAAAGTATGCAGGACTATCCCGGAATTGCGCAAGGGGTTAATCGATATAAATAATGCACCAAGTGTCTGCGCAATTTGAGAATGTTTTACGCAAAGTACGAATTTGTGTTGGGATTTGAAAAGAAATATAGTGTTTGGAAACCTATTTATTTCTAATTGCATATGCTTAATTGTTTCATCCGTCTGTTATAAATAAATAAAATATAAAACAAATATCATAGTTTGGTTTGGTAAATAATTAACATGAACTTATTTATTGAGAAAATAAGTTGAAACCCTCAAACAATAAAGTGCGGATTTATATTACTGAAATAAGGGGGTACATTATGGCTAAGGAAATATAAACAAGTGAAGCACAGTGGTGCAAACGCCGCATTGCGAATTCACCATTTTCACTGAACATGTGTGCCAAGTTTCAAAGCTTTTCGGCAATTCGTTTTTGAGGAAAAACAAAAACTTTAGCCAAAAGCTTTTACCAAAACGTCAAAACGCAATCCGGCTAAAAACAACAACAAAAACGCGACACAGACAATAATATTTCTAATAACGGGTCAAAGTGGGCATTCCATATATAATATATTTTAGAGATATTCCTATGATCTCTTTATACAAACATGGGACCCTGGTTTGGTGCCATATACCTTCGTATATACTTGCATATACACATGTTAAAAAGAAGTCAAATATTGAACATCTGTCAAATAACAAACACGCCATTGCTCAATAAATGCATCAGGTGTTAAAGCTATAACTACTATTTGCATTTGCATATTTTAATCATATGTATTAAAATATTATACTGATAAGGTATACATATACATGTATATTGAATGTCAACTTGTCTTATTGTCCAGAACATCTGTCATCTGCCAAATGTACTAAAAAACAATAATTTACACAGACCGTTTGAGAACAAACTACCAGGTTATGATATTGCCAGTAATGACATTTGAATAATACTTAATAAATAGTGGATATTAATATACATGTAATAGACAATGAGGAGATAAACACACGTTGCATCACGCGTATACTTGCAATTTAAACATACTTTATTGCTTTTTATTGTATATACAAGCAAAATGTTTGAGCCGCAAGTTCCTTCAGCATTATTAATGAAGGCCTTTGCCGTCAGTATTACAATTAACAACTAGAACCAAAATATTCCTACTTTGTCCAAATTCCTATTCTGCGCACGGACGATTCCGGAATTGAACCGCGCATTTTGAGAATTCCGATAATGCCGTGCATTTTAAAAAGTCTTACTTTGCGCAGAGCAATTCCGGAATTGACCATATTCGCATTTTGCGCATAACTTACATATTGCCTTGCGTCCGTTTAGCTCAGATGATTGATTAATCGATCGTCTTTTAAATCCTTAGCATAGGCTCCATGTGTTCAAATCCTCGGAGAGGGAATTATTTTAAACTTTTTTTTATTGAATTCCGTCAAAACATCTTGCTTCTATTTACGAATTAATTATATTGCTTAATGGTAAGGTGTGTAATGTTGAACAACACAGGGCTGCACATCGTTTGTATTTCAGCTACAACACTGAGATTTGTTAAAAAAACAAATAATTTTAGCTGAGCGTGAGTGTGCTAGTGGGGTATGGACGTATGCTCCACCACTAGCACACTCACGCTCAGCTAAAATTATTCGAATGCGTACGGCTTAAAAAATTCTGGTTACGCCCATGTTGGCATACACTTAATTCACAACTTCTAATATTTAATGATTTATTTAAAACTCTGTATGATAAACATGATAAATAATAAGATTAGTATTTCAGTTTAATGCCTTACCGAGAGCAGTTTTTACACTGACCGCAAACATTTTTCTATTTGGATAGTTTTCCTTCTCACGATTTTCTCTACAATGTCCGGATGAACAAAGTGATGTATGGTTATGATACTGTCCACATTTAAAATGAAAACTACTACAAAGTCTCATTTTTGTTTCTTTCAACACGTTTTTAAATCGTAAAGTCGCGCTGCATGTATTATATCCATAATCAAACTGTTTGTCAAAAACAGTTAAATCAATAATCAGTCGACCAAATATATTGAAATTATCGTCTCCATTGCCATTTCCATCCTGTTTCTTATCAAAACGCTGTAAACAAGAAAATCTCGACTTTTTTATTTTATTAAAAACCGGTCATCTTGATTGCGGCCCCTTGCCACAGCCATGTTCACGACTGGTCAACGCGCAAATCATACATCGCCGGTGCTGTGTTAAAACAGGGAGTAAGTACTCCCTGGTTAAAATGAGCAACTTCCGAGGATGGATTTGAGCGCGCGAAATTTACAAAATCAGAGCCCAGACATTAGAAAACCACCGTAAGGCCACAGCTGGAGTATGTGGTTTAGGTTGTCGGTCTCTC
The DNA here is from genome assembly GCA_037043455.1 of Cyrtodaria siliqua. Classification (NCBI taxonomy): domain Eukaryota; kingdom Metazoa; phylum Mollusca; class Bivalvia; order Adapedonta; family Hiatellidae; genus Cyrtodaria; species Cyrtodaria siliqua. The sequence continues at coordinate 65,111 of JAWPHD010009250.1, forward strand.
GAAAATACGTTCATATGCGCGAATTACTGATTTTTAGCTCTACTGGCCAAGGTCCAGCAGAGCTTATGGGATAGTGTGTTGTCCGTCTTCCGTCGTCCGTCGTCCGTCCGTCCGTTAACTTTTGCTTGTGTACACTGCAATCATCATGAAACTTTGTCAGAATGTTTGTCTCAATGAAATCTCGGTCAAGTTCGAAAATGGGTCATGTGGGGTCAAAAACTAGGTCACTAGGTCAAATATTGGAAAACCTTGTGTACACTCTTGAGGCCATATTTTTGACCCGAGCTTGATGCAACTTTGTCAGAATGTTTGTCTTAATTATATCTTGGTCAAGTTTGAAAATGGGTCATATGGGGTTAAAAACTAGGTCACTAGGTCAAATACTTGAAAAACCTTGTGTACACTCTAGAAGCCGTATTTCTGACCCAATTTTGATGAAACTTTGTCAAAATGTTTGTCTTAATTATATCTTGGTCAAATTCAAAAATGGGTCACATGGGGTTAAAAACTAGGTCACTAGGTCAAACTTTGGAAAAACCGTGTGTACACTCTAGAGGCCATATTTTTGACCCTATCTTGATGAAACTTTGTCAGAATGTTTGTTTCAATGATATCTCAGTCAAGTTCAAAAATGGGTCATGTGGGGTCAAAAACTTGGGCACTAGGTCAAATACTTGAAAAAACTTGTGTACACTCTAGAGGTTATATTTGTTGCCCAATCTTGATGAAATTTTGTCAAATTGTTTATCTTAATTATATCTTGATCAAGTTCGGAAATGGGTCACATGAAGTTAAAAACTAGGTCACTAGGTCAAATATTGGAAAAACCTTGTGTACACTCTAGAGGCCATATTTTTGACCCGAGCTTGATGCAACTTTGTCAGAATGTTTGTCTTAATTATATATTGGTCAAGTTTGAAAATGGGTCACATGGGGTTAAAAACTAGATCACTAGGTCAAATACTTGAAAAACCTTGTGTACACTCTAGAAGCCGTATTTCTAACCTAATCTTGATGAAACTTTGTCAAAATGTTTGCCTTAATTATATCTTGGTCAAGTTCAAAAATGGGTCACATGGTGTTAAAAACTAGGTCACTAGGTCAAACTTTGGAAAAACCGTGTGTACACTCTAGAGGCCATATTTTTGACCCGATCTTGATACAATTTTGTCAGAATATTTGTCTCAATTATAGCTTGCTAAAGTTCGAAAATGGGTCACACAGGGTCAAAAACTAGGTCACTAGGTCAAATACTTGAAAAACCTTGTGTACACTCTAGAGGCCATATTTCTGACCCGATCTTGATGAAACTTTGTCGAAATGTTGTCTTAATTATATTTTGGTCAAGTTCAAAAATGGGTCATGTGGGGTCAAAAACTTGGTCACTAGGTCAAATACTTGAAACAACTTGTGTACACTCTAGAGGTCATATTTGTTGCCCAATCTTGATGAAATTTTGTCAAATTGTTTATCTTAATTATATCTTGATCAAGTTCGGAAATGGGTCACATGAAGTTAAAAACTAGGTCACTAGGTCAAATATTGGAAAAACCTTGTGTACACTCTAGAGGCCATATTTTTTACCCGAGCTTGATGCAACTTTGTCAGAATGTTTGTCTTAATTATATATTGGTCAAGTTTGAAAATGGGTCACATGGGGTTAAAAACTAGATCACTAGGTCAAATACTTGAAAAACCTTGTGTAAACTCTAGAAGCCGTATTTCTAACCTAATCTTGATGAAACTTTGTCAAAATGTTTGCCTTAATTATATCTTGGTCAAGTTCAAAAATGGGTCACATGGTGTTAAAAACTAGGTCACTAGGTCAAACTTTGGAAAAACCGTGTGTACACTCTAGAGGCCATATTTTTGACCCGATCTTGATACAATTTTGTCAGAATATTTGTCTCAATTATAGCTTGCTAAAGTTCGAAAATGGGTCACACAGGGTCAAAAACTAGGTCACTAGGTCAAATACTTGAAAAACCTTGTGTACACTCTAGAGGCCATATTTCTGACCCGATCTTGATGAAACTTTGTCGAAATGTTGTCTTAATTATATTTTGGTCAAGTTCAAAAATGGGTCCCATGGGGTCAAAAACTAGGTCACTAGGTCAAATACTTGAAAAACCTTGTGTACACTCTAGACACCATGTAGTACGACTCGATTCATCAATGGTATAACAGCCAGTAGAGCGTTCACAGGCCCTCTTGGGCCTCTTGTTTTTTGGGTTTTTTTACTTGTTTTTTTTTAACAATTGTCCATGGTTTAGTTTCGATGTTCAGCGTATATAGAGCATATCATGAGAATGACCCTCCATATGCATCCTTTCTCATATCGTCAAGCTTATACAACAGCCAACTATTAATAGTTCTAATATCATTTGACAATTGACCTGTGATACAAATTACACAATGATGCACTTGTGCTTCCTGGCATGCTCCGCTTAAATCAAGGGGAAGGCCAAATCAACTACAACTACCCTGAGACTAATAAGAAACACTGATTTTATCCAGTTTTCAAACATGTCATTAAAAAGACTTACTTAATACCTAAACTATTTACTTATCACTTATCATGACTTTTTGTCTTACTGTCATACTTTTACTATTTTACTAAATCTGCACAAACTCGCAACATCTGCACATAATAGTTTAATGGGACAGTTGCAGGATGTAGCGATAGATATTTCATTAGCTCGAATCTTGCACTGAAGCCTCAACTTTAGATATATATTTCATTAGCTCAACTATTGCACCTAAACCGCAATGCTAGTACCATATCTACCACCATCAGGCAATGTTGGTCATATTTCCTCTAGTTACGCAAGATCGATTTAAAGTAGTGTAATGCATGCATTTCATCCTACAATGTGTCACTGTTCATCATAAACGATGAAAACGATTGGCTATAGGGAAAGAAAGGTATGTTTACCAGCTTTTGTTTTGAACGTTTCCGCTTCATCGGGAGTTTAGGGAAAACTCAGTGTTTTTCAGTATTTTTCAGATTTCAAAGCAGAAATTGTATTGTAACATATTGTAATTATAGTCAGGTAGAACATTGATCTTCGATTTTCATACATTGTTGCAAAATGAAATATTATGGAAACAACTCACTTTGAGTTTGTAAATTTTGGGCGCTCAAATACAGCCCCGGAAGTTGATCAACTTATTTTAGCATAACACCGATGGCGTATGATTTTCGCATTTACCAGTCGTGACTTTTATTAAATCATTTATGGAAAACTTTCAGTGATATTATTTATAGAGTTTGAATTCACATATTTTTTTCGCAGGTCCACATAAAACCTATTCTTTATTCAGAAAATAATGCATAACCTGTACAAAGAAAAAACAAGCATGCCATAGTGTGTGTGTGTGTTTTTTGTTGTATAACTTTTTGTTGTTGTTGTTGTTTTTCATTACGAACTACCATTTCAGGGAAGTCGAACACATTTACGAAAAATGCATGCAGACGTCTGTTGGTACGGCGCATGAAAAGTGGCGTCTTTTTGTGAAGGGGTTGAATTTAGTAAAACGTTAATAGCCATAAAACGGCATGGACTCGATATATTTCTCTTGATACGTATCTATTTGATTATATTAAATAACATCTTATTTTGTCTAACAAAATTTTGTTTTCGTTATTTTGTTTACATGTATTACCGGTGCACTATAATCAAAGTATTTTAGTAATATGTTTGAAACTATTCAAATAATTATTAAATATAATCGTTTAAAGAAATATAATCGGGATGCCGCAACATTAAGACTGCCGCGTATCCTTTATAAATAGGAATCAGTACATCATACTGGCCTTTATGAGTCCAGTAAGCAGCTGGAGAATACACATCTAGGAAATACGAACTATCATCTCGAGTTTGTGTCTGTCGAGATGTAATGTGTTTTGGAATAACAACTAGCACTAAATGATTTATCTAAAGCTGTCCTGTGTATACCATTGGCTGTTATGGACCATCTATATCGAGGGATAGTCGTCATCTCGAGGCGCGACGCCATTGGTCGATTCTTTAATCTCGAATCTCGCGAGATCTTCCTGGGAATTTAATTTCTGAATCCCGGGTGTCTTCTTATCTTCTGCAGGTGTGTCCGTCTGAAAATAAATAAATATGTTTTTATTGTATTTCTTCACCAACTACAGAAAGGTTCTGTTTTTAACACAATGATAAGAATATGCAGAGCTGTATATACCAGTGTGATTCTTTCCAAGGTATTTACAAATACGTCATGTAGGCCATAGGGAGCAGACAGCACCAAGAGCGTCTTCAAATAAAATAAAACGTCTCAGAAGTAAATATAATTTATAAGAATACATTCAGAACGTACTTCATATTATACAATACAAGTATTTGATGCTAAGATCAAAACCATATACTATCTACCGATCGGTTCCTTAGTGTATTTATTTATTGATTTTATGGAAATCGTGAGTAAAATGATTCAAAACTCTGTAGAAGCTAATTTAAAATCAAGTTGTACTCGTAAGGTATTCAAAACGAGTTCTAAATCATTTACGAACGATTGACATAAAATTCAATAATGATGCTATCATATATTGCAGGACAAACCTCGTTTGCTGGTCGGCGTCGTCTGTAGACAATCTCTGCTAGTAAAGCCAACCCACTGAGAATCACACCCACTAGCAATTCAATGAATGCATATGCCAGGTCTGTCGGATTTAAAGTTCTTGCCGAGAAATGGACCATATTAGCACCACTGACGTAAGCGTCTTCTTTAATATCAGTGCATTTGGATTTCGCGGTCCACCATTTGTTTCTAAGCTGCCATATCTGTCCATTCTCTTGGAGAAGCATAATCGACATTGTGATTTTATTGCAGAGAGTTTGCCCCTGTATTCCCAGGGGACAGACCATACCGTAACTAATCTCAAACAATAGCTCGCGCAGCATGATCAGGTCGCAGTTGTTTTCTGTTATGTACTGACCTTCTGAGCCGGTGACAATGGCGGCAAAGTTGCCAGATTCCCTTATCCTAGACACCGCTTGCGTCAAATCGTTATAATATGTGTATTGTGAGCTTATATGCCTGTCAATCGTTCTATGAAGCGCGTCGTTCGGGTTTAGCTTCATTCCAAACCAACCACCGTAGGTGACGTCCGATTGTCGCGCCATCTCATCAAACGTTTTGAAAGGAAGAACCGGCTTCAAGCTGCTTCCCATAGCCAGAATAATGCAGGTCAGACTGGCAGTGTAGGACAGGAGAACGAATAAGGTGAATGACCACCAACATATTGCCAAAATACGTCCAGATATAGATTTGGGAACTTCCCGGTACCCTGCAAAACATAATAAAAGTGGATACTAGTATTAAAAAGGTATAACAGGAAAAGTAGCGTTCACAGAACTCAGTCAACCAAAAACTCACTTCCAAAACAGACAATATTTACAAGGATAAAAAGAAAGAAAGTATACGACACAACAAACATAAAAGGTTTGACAACAGGGACATCACACATTACGTGGTCCGAGTATTAACTTTCATACCCCATCCAACCCCTTCTCCAAGAAGCAAAAATTGGGTTATGAAATAAAACCTGAATTCGGCATAAAACGTTTGAATACTGTAAAATTAAACCATTAATAGGTCATTTTAAACAGGTTATCGTGTTTTTTTTTAGTAAAAAATATTTTTAAACTTATTTTATTGTCGAAATAGCCGTTATAAAATCCTGCTGCTATTAGCTTTCCCATCGCTTAATGGAATTAAGGCGGGACCACGTAATGAACAGGGGCCGCCTTGGAATGGTCAGTGTAACTTGTTGAAGAAGCACTGTCTACAACATTCGGATCCACGACTATACAGGTCTGTCAGAACTTGTGTGCAATTTGAAATGTGACATGAATAAACTGAACCACCCATGACAGAGTTGCCTGCATATATATTTTGGGATAACCTTTGTGGTAGATGTGAGAATCAATCTCTGATGGTTTTATATTCCGTACCTACCATAGAGGTTTTATATTCTGTACCTACCATAGAGGTTTTATATTCTGTACCTACTGTACCTACCATAGAGGCTTTATATTCTGTACCTACCATAGAGGTTTTATATTCTGTACCTACCATAGAGGTTTTCTGTACCTACCATAGAGGTGTTATATTCTGTACCTACCATAGAGGTTTTATATTCTGTACCTACCATAGAGATTTTACAAGATATCTGAGGAATGCATGTTGGAGATTAGAGTCTGAAGATTGCATCGCATTGAAGTATATTTTCGAGATATATACCATTCGAGAAAAAGATATAACATTCCAAATAAAGATATAACATTTGTCTAAAATATACAACATTACTACATGCCAGCTGATACAACCAGTTGTAGGTGCTGTGTGAAGAGAGTGTGTCATTTTTTTTACCGAGAACATTAGCTAGGTAGGAGCTACGACATTGTAAATTAAAGGGAACGTAGTGACACAGCCAAACTGACTCTAATATTGAGAGTTCTGAAAAACTTGGAGAAAGGTGAAAACATTATCAAAATCGGATGATAAATATAAAATATATGACCATTTGAAGGTTATTCTAAAATGGATATGGGAACCGCCATATTGAAAGCGATGACATCACAGTTCTAAATGACCATATATGGAATACTGATAAATATCATTTAAAACAAAGAAACTCACTACTAATGAATGCAAAATCCTTTATTGGTCATGTAAATAACTATTGCCATTAAGAATACATATGTTTCATACAACTGGCCTCATCTTTTTCCTATAAATCAGTAAATGTTCATATCTATAAATATTCCATATATGGTCATTTAGAACTGTGATGTCATAGCTTTCAAAATGGCGGCTTCCATATACGTTTCAACAGAACTTTCAAATGATCATATCTTCTTTTATCGTGTATCATCCGATTTTGATAATTCTTTCATCCTTATTCAAGTTTTTCAGAATATCTCAATAATAAAGATGGTTTGGCTGTGTCGCTACATTCCCTTTGTATGAATTGACTACGAGCCATTTCCATGGACTTATAATAATGTGGCTTTAGGTAAAATAATGTAGAAGTCGACGAAATACGTGTTACAAAATTTGTCACAAAATGTCATGAAGAAAAATTCAATTTTAGAGTTTATAAACTTCAGTTTCGACCGAAAAACACCCATAAATCCTCCTGAATATAGATACACTCAAGTATTTGCAAAAATAGAAATATCAATGTCCAAGAAAACAAAATTGTTATTTAAAAGCAAACTGTGCGATATCACAAACATACAAGGGTTGACAATAGGACTGTTGCGTTGGAACGGTAAGTGGCAAACGGACCACTCGGGAGTTCAAAGCACCAAACATCACTCTTACTGTAATCTTCATCCCTATAAAAATGGGAGTTTCAATAAATCCCCTACAGGGCATTTTCTAACAGACTTGTGGAAAACAGTAAATAATACCTATCTTTTTAAATAAATGAGTAGCGAACCTGAGGATACATGTTTTGGTATGAATGAGATTGTAAGAATCCATCATGAGTATCCATGTGAGATAGAGAAATCTCACCCGAGGGTCAGAATTGTAACCAGGGACGAGGCTCTGCCGAGTGCCTGGTTGCAATTCTGATCCCGAGGGTGAGATTTCCCTATCTCACATGGATCACTCATGATGGATTATTTTTCTCCCATTATGTGTTTATTAACGGCATAAAATCAATGACTTTGCTGATTTTACGCCAGAATAAGACGACGTCGACGTAACGTCATGACGTCATAAGTCACATGTCATGTAAGATAGAGTTATCTCACATGAGGAAAATGCCTATCTCACATGAGCAGAAATGGGAGAAAAATGACGCCTTTTATTATATACGTTCAAATGAAATAGCAGATACCATATATTTGCATTGTTTATATTTTCACCAGCTTTTGTTTTCAACGTTATTTTTCACTGCCGGAACTACTTTTTTTAATGGCAAAACAATAGACAAATTTGAAATATAGATAATTCGCATGGAAATGGTGTAACTAAGAAAATGAGTCATAGTTTGGGTAATCGGTCAAGTATTATAAGAATTGTTGTCATTTAGAGATGTCGGTTTGCCGGTTCAATTAAAAAAAACAGACGTTTTCAGAGAGCTTGTATGAAATTATATTGAATTGGAAATCACGTCAAAAAAATGCGTCTTAATTTATTGAAATCGGTCAATTATTTATAAAAGTTATGGCTAGTTAAAATCGAAATTTCACCATACTGAGTCGTTACGGGGCCGAACATTTCTTTTTCTGCAGGCAGGGAGTAAGTATACGGGGAGGAGAAACGGGTTCATAAACGCTCTAGTTTATCGATGTATGTTGTCGCGCTAGAACGCCGCCATTTACTATTTTATCGATACAGGTAAATCGATCGTAAGCGCGTTACATGTGAAAAGTTAAAATTTCAGCCAACATCTCAAATTAGGGAGTTTTTACAGCCTTTTTTTTTTTACGGCTTTCTGTTATAATCAACATCACGAAAGTACCTTCTTGACAAAGATAAATATGTGTACTATTCGATTGTTGTTATTAATGTCTAATATAACCCATACTTCGTATCTCGTTTGCAATAGCTCCACAGCATTTTAATTTGAAAAATTAAAAATTTCAGCTGATATCTCAAAAGGCACATTTTCATCACCTCTTTATAGGCTTTGTCTTATAATCACCACCTTGAAATTACCTTCTTGACAAAGATACATGTGTCTACTATTCACTTTTTGTTATTATTAATGCCTAAATAACCCGTAGTCTCGTATCTCGTTTGCAATAGTTATACACTGTCATCATTTTTTATTTGGCGCAGAGTGGCGCCATCTTTGTTACACGGAACCGTCTGGTAAAATGTGCTCCTATACATGCAAACAAATACACGCTCTGTATCAGAGGACACAGTGTGAATAAATAATACTTATGTTTACATTTCGCATCTTTATTGAGTTTGTAAGTGTAATAATTTATAAGAATTTGCTGTTTTTCACACACGCGCGAAACAACCGGAAATAGTCATTTTCACGCAGTAGTGAAACTCACGCGCGACAACATAAAACGGCAAAACGATCCGTTTCTCCTCCCCGAATACTTACTCCCTGCTGCAGGTGAGTATATTATAAACAAATATTTATTGGTTTGTCGTGATAGGATAAAGCACTCGTGAAAATGTAAGTTTTCTCATTTCTCGATGAATAATCGTATACAAAATACTAATCTATATATCACTTCTCATAAGAACAGATTTATAAGAACAGATAAAATTAAGCTAATGCTATCTATCCATCAATCGGAACAGCCTCGTCGATTTTCCGTCATTCGGAAATCCCAATCGGATTTCCGTCATTCGGGAATTTCTCGAGTACGGAAATTGGCGTAAGAGTTCCGATCGGCCATGTATAATATTCTTCTGGAACTATTTACCAGCACCAGGGTTTACCCACTTTTTGTTCGTCCTTGTAATAGCATGTTACCTGGCAATATTCAATCAAATATATTACATCTAAAGAGATTGTAAAATAATTTAGATTCTTGTTGATATCATTTTCTGAATACGTTAGCACTCGTGAAAGGTTTTTCAGTTGTTTTTTATTTTTTATTCTTTAGACGTTACATGTACTGTACATTCCAGAGTAACGTCAATAGTTATTGAAATAACAAAAGTTTTAAAAAAGTTTCTTTGCTTGTTGTGTGAGACTTTTTTCAGATGTATTACATTTGTAAGACTGGCGAATGAATACCTCTGTCGGGTATTTAACAACTATTTATTTTATGCTTTCCAGTGATTTATATAATTTTCTCAGTGCAAACAGTGAAATTACCATAAATAAATTTCACAGTTTTTTTGGAACTACTTTTTCTATAGTGATTATCTTCCTTCAAAAGGTTGTTATTCTTACCTCAGTTTGCTGATAGTTAGATGTTTGCCGTGATAACTATATATTTCATAGACTTTTGCATAAACTTTGATGTTTATTTCACGGAAAATAATTTTATTGAAATTAACAATTTCCGATTTATTTTTTGTGGTGTATTAACTAGCGATCCGTAGTGAAGCGGTTATAAATTGGGGCTACCAGTGGAGAATACAAATGTGAAATAACACAAAATCACTGATGGAAGCATAAAAAAAGAAAGATTTTACAGTATTCTCACCAATAGCGTAGCCACTTTATTTCACCGAGTGAGCTCCCAAAACAGTATTCTCACGAGTGGCGTAGCCACTCGTAGCCACTCGTAGCCACTCGTGAGAATACTGTTTTGGGAGCTCACTCGATGACATAAAGTTGCATCTTCCACTGAAAAAAAATCCTCTATGTATATTATGGCTGTATTTTTACCTTGCCAAGTTACCGTGCTAAGAACGAATAGCAGACAATTTCCCAAATTGAAACTTTGTTTTCCTGAAGTCGTGTCTGTAGCCGCCGCTCTTCTTCTCCAGCCAAACGGGCTAAATCTTTCGATGACATAGAAAGCTGCGCAGACACATATCATAGAAATTAATATCAGAAACCAGACCGAAAAGGAGAATGGCCACAGTAAGAGCGTCATGGAGGCTGTCGGCGCCTTTGGCCTCTGGAGGAGAATCTGGGCTCCGGTACTCATGAACGGCTTCGTAAATGTAACCACTTCTTGCCTAAGGTCCGAGATTATTAAATCTGCCACCCCAATATCAGCTTTCTGCGAAGATAAAGAACACTGAAGGCATATCATGAAGTAATAACATATTTGGAAAGCAATGCGAAAGCAGCCGCCCAGAGCATTTACTTTTAGCAGCTAAGTATTTTAAGGGTTGCATTATGCAATGAGATTTTGTTAATTGCTCAAAAGCAAAGCAGGCGTTCAGACTAGAGACTTAAAAAAAAATCATATGCAGAATTTATATTCTCAGCCAAACGTTTAATGGAGACAAAGAATAGTCTCCAATTTTAGGTGTGTGTGTGTGTGTGTGTTTGTGCGTGCGTGCATGTGTGTGTGTGTGACGTAGGGTTGGTAGGTAATTGCATTGTTCATGGCAAAACAAATACACTTCAGTTTTCATAATATTTTAGACTAAGTTATACTGCTCTATTTAAGTTTAATGCTATTTTATTGCAGATATGTTACAATACATCATTTCAACATCACAATATTCATAGCAACATATGCAAAATGTTAAAATGGATTGAACTACAAGTTATTACAACATTAGTTACCGTTCTCTCCATATAATGCTCTGTCCCACGAGTGGGATAAACGCTTGACTGTAAAACTCCCAGTGTGACAATGACAAACATAAGAACGCGTACTAATTATTTATACTTTATACAATTAAAGTAAAATAACAACAACAACAACAACAAACAAAAACGAAACGCCTACCCCTTGGATCACATCGCCGACAATGCCGTCATATTCTCCGGTCATATAGTTTATTTTTCCATATCTGCCGTTAGAGGACTCTTGTATGATGTAGTCGAAGTTGGAGAGGAGGGACACCTCGTGTAGAAGGTCGACCATGAATCCTGTATATCCCTCGTCTGTCTTCATAACCCATGGCTCTTTCTAGAATAGCGTTACGTAAGTATTAAAAGCTACAAATGGTAGCTGATATCTGCCATTTCAGAACGAAAATACGACACATTCGTCTGATAAGACGATAGAACGACAGAACGAAAGAACGACAGAAAAAAGACATTTCAAATGCGAAAAGACGACAGAACGCAAAAAAAAAAAAGAGAAAAAGTTCTGTCGTTCTTCCGTCTTTTCGTTCTGTCGTCTTTTCGCGGCGAAATATAGAAAGTCGTAAATACGAATACGAACAAGAGGTCAATGACCTTGAAGCTCTACTGATTGATTTTGATTTCAGGAAGTAGTCGCTACAGACTTGTTTTTTGAAAATCTATTTTTAGCCGTGGCGGCCATCTTGAATTTCCGGCCGACCTGAAATTTTGCTAGGATCAATTAGACATCAAGAGCAACATTCCTGTGAAGTTTCATGAAAATCCGTCAAGTAGTTTCACAGGAATAGTCGCTACAAGTTTTCATTATATAACTCTATGTAAACAAAGATGGCCGCTGACAGCCATGTTTAACGTCGAATCAAAATAATGTTTGACTCTGATAACCATCATGTCATGCTGATCATTTTACAAAAAGTCCCATATCAAAATCACTTATAGTTTTCAAGACGTAGTCGCTACAAACTTCTTCTTTAAAAATCTATTTTTAGCTGTGGCGGCCATCTTGAATTTCTGGCCGATCTGAAATTTTGCTAGGATCAATTAGACATTAAGAGCAATATTCCTGTAAAGTTTCATGAAAATCTGTCAAGTAGTTTCAAAGGAGTAGTCGCTACAAGTTTTTACTATATAACTGTATGTAAACAAAGATGGCCTCTGGCAGCCATGTTTAACGTTGAATCAAAACGATTTTTGACAAGGACCAACATCATGTCATGCTGATCATTTTAGTAAAAGTCCCATATCAATATCACTTATAGTTTTCAAGAAGTAGTCGCTACAAACTTGTATTTTGAAAACCTATTTTTAGATCTGGCGGCCATCTTGGATTTCACATCAACATGAATTTTTGCTAGGATCAACTAGACTTCATGGGCAACATTTCTGTAAAGTTTCATGAAAATCCATTCAGTAGTTTCAGAGGAGAAGTCGCTACAAAAAAAAGTTTACAGACAGACGGACAGACGGACGGACAGACGGACAGACGGACGACGGACTCCGCACCACGGCATAAGCTCTGCTGATCTCTGATCAGTAGAGCTAAAAATGGCAGATATCAGACACCATAACCACGCGACACTATCAAATGACAGTGAATGGAAGCAAAGTAACTAGATATGTGCTCTGTGAAGTACGTGTGTTGCTCTGTGAAGTACGTGTGTTGCCTGCTCTGTGAAGTACGTGTGTTGCTCTGTGAAGTAAGTGTGTTGCCTTGCGGCCTTGTTCCAGAATGTGTATGGCATCACCGGGGTTAAATCGATATCCATTACTTAAGTTACGGGTAAATTAATGTGGAGTATACATACCGCCAATATAACACATACTATTGCAGTTTTACCCCTCGGAGCAGGGAGGGTAGAGGCAAACCACTCCATTGTTTCTGGTTAGAACCAGTTCATTCTATTTCCCGCCATCCGTAAGAATCGACAACTTCTCACTTGGTAAATAGTGGGATTCGTCATAATATAATGTGTGAATACTACTCAACTTTTATAATCGGTCACCCGTTTTTTTTGAAAATAACACGAATACTAAAAACTGGAAATCACCGAAACATATACCAATATTTTATTAAGTTTATCAACACGGTTTTAGTCCAATCAAGGGAGATTAACGATATTTGTTAAACGACGCCAGTTAAAATTTCAAATGAAAGTATGTATTATTAAAAAAATATATAATTCTTTGAAAAGTGACCGATTGTAAAAGTTGAGTAGTGTATATCGAAAGTGTTCTGAAGAAATAACGTTTCAGTGAATGTTAGCTTTCGTGATCAAATAATGAGATTTAATGTAATGTTACGTTTTCGTGATCAAACAAGGACGTTTGAATCCGATTATAACTTTTTCGGCGAAATTTTCTTATATATTAGGGGTGGTCACATGATTACTGTCATCATGTTTATATATCGATAGTTTGATGAAAAAATATGAAATGTCGCTTTAACCTAGAATTTGCCCTTCCTGTGAACTTTTGAGATTCTCGTACCAGCCAGTACACATATCTGCAGCAGCTCTCCAAGGTGAACAACCTCTATTCGACAGAACAATGTCGGTTGACAGGTAAGATGGCAATTGTCATGAAGTGTACATATCGAAAGTTTAACGAAGAATTATGGAGAAATAAGAATGTTACACAAACTAACCCGCCAAATAACGGCACAATTACACTACAAACCCGTTTATCAAAACTCTATCCATGTGTTTAGTTCATCCGATTAAAAGTATAGGCTTTTTCATGGGTTCTTAAAATAACCGTGACCGAATATGCGTAAAATGAATTAGGAGTTGGTAACTCTTAATTCAACACTCCAGTTTTGGGGTTTGGATGGGCTGGTTAAAACCGTTTATAGTGTGTCTATAGAGTTTGGCTTCTCAAAATATGCAAGTAATATATTTGTAATTTCATTGTCATGAAGTGTGTGTATTGAACGTTTGGTGAAGAAATATGAAGAAAAAGTTATAGTCAATGTTATGTTTTTGTGACGCTAGACAGCGATGGACGCAAGACGCAAGACAACGGACAAAATGACCACTATATATCTCTTTCACCTTCGAAAAGGCAACATAAAAGCTAAGAGGGAAACTGCCACGATAGCTTTTTAAATCCAGTGCAAGAATGATACGAACCATGATTTACGTCAGTTTCTGCAAGTTGCTATTTTACTGGCCTAAGGCATGAAATAATAAAAAACGTTCACGCAAGATATGTAATTAACATGCTATCTGCAGTATGTTAAATGTTTAAGTGTAACCTTTTATTTGTCTCAAGAACATGAGGTAAACACAACCCTTCAGTATGTATGTATTCAATGGAGCCATTGAATTTCATTATAGGTTACTTATTAGAACAAAGAAACGTAATTACGACATTTTTGTTAACATATATTAAACCAACTAACCAGGACTGTGGCGACCCTGTACAGGGGTTTTCGTGGCACCGTGCTTTCATTGACGGCAGTTGTTGTTGTTTCTTGCAACTGTAAGAAAATAGTTACAGAAACAAATCAAAACGTTATATCATGTTATATATGGTGGTAAGCCGTTGTTATATATGGTGGTAAGCCGGTGTTATATATGGTGGTAAGCCGGTGTTATATATTGTGGTAAGCCGGTGTTATACATGGCAGTAAGCCGGTGTTATATATGGTGGTAAGCCGGTGTTATATATGGTGGTAAGCCGGTGTTATATATGGCGGTAAGTCAGTGTTATATATGGTGGTAAGCCGGTGTTATATATGGTGGTAAGCCGGTATTATATATGGTGGTAAGCCGGTGCGGCTTGTTTTATGCGAAATGCCTGGTGAGAAATGTTTTATGCGAAACGCAAACTGCGTTGATTTAGCCAGTCAGTAGCTTAAAATGACAAGACAAGATTTACACCACTTCCTATTTTTAAAATATGAACATTATTGTGGGTGTTTCCCCCACCCCACTCCCAAACACCCCACCACCCCACCCACCCTCGAGCCGAGTACTGAATACTCTCTAATTTAGAGCTGAGTCCTAAATACTCCTTCATTTTAGACCCGAGTACTGAATACTATTTAACACGAATTTCTTCATAAAATAACCAATTTGCAATTTATTCGTCTAATTTTATGAAGATGTGATATAAAAGGCCATTTAAAACTGTATTAAAGGTCGTATCTCACCGTTTTGCTGTTTTGGGGTCAATCATGAAATCTAAATGTTTTGGGGTCAATCATGAAATCTAAATACGATGTCATACGAACAGCCCAATTATTCGCATAAAGCATTCGAATAAAACAATTACCATATAAAGCCGTTCGCCTGAAGAATTTCGCATGTGGCATGGCACACCGGTTTTCCAATTAGTAGAAAGTGCCATACGTGACTTCATCGTACATATAATCAGTATTGTTCGTGTCAGCACTTGTGTTTATGTAATATCCCATTCTTCAAGTGTTCCATTAAAATGATCGCACACTACTATTACAGCTATACGTTATAATTCCTAGTTCTATAAATAATCTCTACCATTCTCAACCTCAAACACTATGCATTGTATTTGTGTATTCGGCAAATGTAATTGCAGACTGGTTGTATTTACTTTGTGATTTTTTTATAACAGTATTCTCAAAAATTGATTTATAACTAATATGGTATAAAGTTGTCAAAACATAGGAATCATTTCGATACAAAATATATGTTTTTTTGGCGGGAATAACATACCTTATTTTACTGAACTAACTAGGCTGACGAGTGCGAAGACAGCTTGAAAATGTTTGAGTTAAATAAACTATTTACTCAATTTTTATGTTCGGACAGGAAATAAACATTATCAGCGTTATTGGCTCAACACAGTGTAATCATAAACACATTTCAATAAACTATATTAACCATAAGATAGGAAACTTCCTGAACCAACGTGTTGGCAACACCAAATCAAACTCAGAATAATAACACTTATCACGTTGAAACAAACAAAAAACATGAGGCCCAAGAGGGCATGTGGACGCTCTACTGGCTACATATATAGATTGTGTATAAGGGTCATAACTCTGTCAAAGATCGTTCAACTGGAACTTGGCGATGACATGTGCAACACGGCTTCGTACCGATTATCTCTGCCAGGTAGCCAGAGGCTCAGAACTAGTCTGTATGAAGTTAGTGAATTAACATTTTAAGGGCCATAACTCCGCAAAAATCATTCAACCGGAACACGATGACGATATGTACAATTAGGCTTGGTAATGATCAACTCTGCAAGGTTTCGTTGAAATCCGGCTAAATGAAGGCCCTATCGTCTTAACGACCGAACCACAATACAGCATTTTTTAACTAAATCACTTGCCATAACTCCGATGTTACTAATCCGATTTGGTTGGTTTTCGAACTTGCCGAAGCTTTCATTGAAAGTAACAATCTGGTAAAGTTTGGTAAAGATCGGATGAAAAATGAAGGCCCTACCGTCTTAACGAGGCAAAATAATACGGCATTTTTAACTAAATCAAGGGCCATAACTCCGGTGTAAATGGTCCGAACTGCCTGTGTTTTTTAACTCATCCGAGCTTTCATTGATATCAACAATCTGGTAATGTTTGAAAAAGATCGGATGAAAAACGAAGGCCCTATCGTGTTAACGAAGCTAAATTATACCATTTTCCAGAAAATCAAGGGCCATAACTCCGTTGTAAATGATCCGAACTGGCTGATTTTCGAACTCGTCTGAGATTTCATTGATATAAACACTCTGGTAAAGTTTGAGAAAGATCGGGTGAAAATGAAGGCTCTATCGCATTAACGAGGCAACATATAACAATTAAATCAAGGGCTATAACTCCGGTGTTACCGGTCCGAATTGGCTGGTTTTCGATCTCTTCCGAGCTTTCATTGATATTAACATTCTGGTAAAGTTAGAACAAGATTGGATGACAAATGAAGGCCTGTCGTCTTAACGAGGCAAAAGCTGACGGACGGATGGCGGACAACTCGCCAAAGGCCAGCAGAGCTAACAACACACAACAGAACGCTTTAGCATGTGCTCCGTACCTTGCACAAAAACACTGCAACCAAACTGAAAAAAACACGCTATGTTGGGAATCCGTTTCGTAGAGCTGGTTTCTTACCATGTTATTCCACTCAAGATTAACACCGAGACCACAAAGCGCGTTTCACCGGCGCCTTAATTGACACTGTGAGACCACAAAGCGCATTTCACCGGCGCCTTATCTAATTTTCTGAAAAGTGAACAAGTACACAAATACCTTATCTGTTTTGAAGCTACACTCCTCGCCAGGTAAACGTAGTGTTGGGGAGAGAGATCCTAAGCTTCCTTTCCGTTTTATGTTTTATCAAAACGTACAATCTTTCTGAACACCTGCAGATTTAATTTGCCCCGTGCTATTCATATTTCAACACGGAAATTAACTTCTTAAACAAATGCAAGTGGCCCCAATTTTACGCAGAATATTATTTGTTATTTCTGTAGTTCGTTTAATAACTAATACTTATATCAGTATTTCGTTCATTTACTTGCATACAACGTTACCACAAGATGCATATAGGCATTCTATGTTTAAGCTATGGCTGTTAAACATATTAAGAGATTTTATTGAATCAAAAACGTATTAGTTGTAACCAGGAAGACGCCCAACTTTACAACCTTCTATTCATAAAAACAAGAGAGGAATAATGATTATAACTTCATCAAATTAAATATCATATTTTATGGTGATGTAATGGTAAAGCATCCGCCTGACATGCAGGAGTTTGTGGTTTCAATCCCCAGAGCTCCCTCATATAAAGGGTAGTGCTAGGACAGAGGTTGGCCCGGTGTCAATATAATGTGACTGGGTGGGGTATCATGTCAAGCGTTTGCGGCGCGGGTTTCCAGTGTGACAGTACTATGAAGCTAAGCAAAGAGCCCAATGGTACAAATATACACCGTCGTGATATGACTAAACGATTTTTTAACAGGAACGGTAAATCCTCTACATTCAAACAAAATCTATTGCAAACAATGTTTGGTGTAGAAAAAAACAAATACGCGATGTTCGGCGTATTTTTCTTTCCTGATCAAAATGCAAATAATTACATAGATCGTGATCCCAATATCGAATTCCAACATGGTCTATTACAATAGAAATGAAACCAATGTATAGAGGATCTTACATGAGTACTCATTCATTATTGATTTATTAAACGAGTTGGCAAAATGATATAATGCGAGGCTCTTTCCGAGCATTATATCATTTTTGCTAAGGAGTTTAATAAATTCAATAATGAATGAGAATGAATGTGAGATTCTATTTATAACGTCACATTAATTCAGAAAACGTACCTTAACGTCACGTCATTAACGTTATATTATACCACTAGTGGAATATCGAAAATATTGAATGGTGTTATTACACTCCCACACCGCATGTAATGGGATAAATAGTATTACTGATATGCGTGTTGAGGGAGAGTTTATATACATGTTATCTACATGTCTTGCTTACAAAGATTAACGTGTGTGTTATTGTCTTCATTTTCGTCAAAAGCGTTCTAGATAGCTTAGTAAATTTAGAGCTTCAGACCATTGCCCCACACATGGGTTTGCTTGTTGGTTGATGCATGTCTGATGGAAAAACTTCACCCATCATCTCATCTCCCTTTGAGGTTGTTTTCCTAATTTAACCTAAGGCGATGTATTAACGGGAGAAAAACACATTTCATTCGTTCTTCGTTGATTCATTTATTCATTCATTCATTCCCTTTATTTAAAATTGAACCAACTATCCAGAGTTGTCGTTCCTTACTTTCACATTACACCTCAGAGTGGAAAGACAGTGTAAGAAAAGACAACCCTGCTAGAGATTGATGAGTTTTCAACACAAACATCATTTCTCATATTCCATCATAACATTTTTATTTTTTATTTTATTATAATTTTGTTTCTATATATTCATTGTGTGTCTATATATTCATTGTGTTTCTATATATTCATCGTGTTTATATATATTCATCGTGTTAAATAGTCATCGTGTTTATATATATTCATCGTGTTTATATATATTCATCGTGTTTATATATATATATTCATCGTGTTTATATATTCATATATTTAATACTTTTTTAGGGAGGGAGGGATAGAGTAAAAAAAAGAAACGAAAAAAGCATAAAAACGTTTTAAATCTAACGGAACCTAACTACTATTGAACTAATTCAACTAGGAATATTCGCGTGTTGATAGATGTATGTATTAAGTAGGCACATTATGCTTTATATTATAAAAACAAACTAGAACTGCCGCTAAAGGCGGACAAATATACAGCCCCACCCGCCACTACCCCTTTGACCCCCGCACTTTATTGCACCAATAACATTTTCCTTTATGATCACATTCACCTGAAACTGAATCATCAGAAATATTTAAAAACAATGCATAGGCCAATGAATGGAAAGTGAAGGATTCCCACCGGCTAAAGCTACAAAGGGACATAACTCATGAAAAAATAATCAAATCAAAAATCTTTTTTCCTCAATAACCTAATTATACACAGCATAGTAAATGGGCATACCAAGTATTAAAACAATCCACCTAATAATGAATGAGGAGTTCGACACATGAGATTTCCCTATATAATATATATAAGAAAATCAAAGGGCCATAACTCATGTAAACATTACCAAATAAAACATATTTATCTTCACTAACATCTTCATATCAAACTTAATCAGCATGCCAAATATTTAAAAAAAAATCCATGAAATAATGAATGAGGAGTTACACACACAAGATGTCCCTATATATAATATATGAAAAAAAATCAAAGAGCCATAACTCATGCAAAAATGATCAAATCAAAAATATTTGTCTTCACTAACATCTTCATATCATCCTTAAACAACATGTACAATATTTAAAACCATTCACCTAAAAAAATGTATGAGAAGTTAAACATAAAAGATTATGACCCCTATATAATATATAGATATTAACAAATCAAAGGGCCATTACTCGTGTAAAACTCATCGAATCAAAATTATTTTACTTCGCTCACATCTTCATATTAATATTAATCATCAGAGCAAATATAAAAACAATCCACTTTAAAATGAATGAGGAGTTAAGCACACAAGAGTTTGGTCTACGGACGGACGCCGGACGGACAAGCTCAAACCAGTATACCCTCCTCGCTTCGACTTTGTTGTCGTGGGGTATGAATATATTCATAAAACTGATATAACGACATTCTTTTGAACGTTGGCAGTTTAGTGAACATGTTTTATGCTTTACCATGCAGTAAGTTGATAAATCTGAGCTCAGTTTCCGGATTTAGCAGTGTTAGTTAATTTAGCAGTGTCGTAGCTATGATACATGCGAGAACATGTTTACCTGTAAAGTAGCACGGAATAAGCATCCAAAAACAAAACACTGCAAAATAAACATCCTCCGCATCATCACTTCTGTGTTTGTCTACACCCAAACTATCTAGATGCGTGGTTTTATATAAAGCACTTGAGCAGAAGTGGTAGCCATTTATTCCATATTAAATTTCATGATGTATGACTGGTGCAGTGGCTGGGTCGGTCAATTCGTGTCGAAGGTCTCACACAACTAATATAAAACAGAAATCTAAGAGATTAAAAGCCATGTACAGGCTAGACAATAAAAAAGAAATCCACAAATGTGGTGTTTTTGACTTAGTATGACACAGTAGTTAATTTTGGTGTAAATAAACTTTTTGTACTGTGACCGATATAGAGGCTGTAAACAGAAACTAGTAACTGGTGGCTATGTTGTAAATGGTAGCTTTGTTTTATCATTTCCTGCATTTCTCCATTCGACATAAGATTACGGAAAAAAAAGTCGGATAAGGTATGTAGAAATAGCATTTTTATGACAATTTGGAGTGTTTGTCATTCAACTATGGATGTGTTATATCTCAAATAAGGGACAGGTATATGCTGCCGTGTGTCTATAAATGTAATGTTTTCCTTTTTTTTAGTGCTGAGTGGGTGGGGTTAATGAATTGTATTTGTAGGCAGAGAAACTGACTTTGTTGCTTTCTAGCATGTATTTGCTATATTTTGAGAGGAAATTATATGGTCTTTCAGGAACAGGGCATGTTTGTTAGTTTTGAAAAATAGAATTCAAGTTATTTAACGTAACTAGTGTACATGTCTGAAAATAGTCTGAATTTCAAAGAAAACTGTAGATTCCGACCTTAGGCCCTACAAATAATTTATATTCTCATGAAAAATTATCCTACTGCTGCTAGAAAATCAGCAGAAAATTGGGGATCATGTATCTCTTTAGAAATAACTTATCTTATGAATGACTGCACCGGTTAAAAATATAAACGCTGCGATGCCAAAATATTGTGCTTGCAGATATACCCGTCGGGCATGTAATGACTTACTGTCTACATGGACGATTTAAAAGAAGTGTTTATATTATACAATATTGCCCCTTATTTACATGTATAGCCCCGCTTTGCTCCGCGTTCACAAAGTCCGTCCCGTCGCGTCGCGTCCCGGCCCGTAACACGTGTTTGTCGCGTCGCGTCCCATCGCGTCCCGTCACATTCTTTAATTTAAGCGGGTGTATTCATCACTTTCAGTGATAGTTCTAGTTAAATATGTTAACCTATAATATAATTTAATAATGGAATTATACAACGGTACGCTGTAACTACTCTGACGCCGTTTTGAGAGTCTGAAAAACAGATTGATATCAATCAATATGAATAATTCGGAATAAGTCGTGGGTGGGTGGGTGGGGTGGGGGGGGGGGGGGAGGGGGGGGGGGTGCGGCGGAAGCCGATGCTAAGATAACGAACTATTAATAACGATTCTTACCACTTTGCATCCTCCTTACCGAGTTCGTATCCGATCAAGTTCACATTCAACTTTCAACATTCGCCACATGCACCTTTACTCACTGGCATCTGAATACACACGATAGACAACGTTTTCTTTTCTTTGTAAAGTATTCCTCCAAAAATAATACTTACGCAGTAAAAGGATCATCACTACTTTATTTAAACAACAAATCCCCACGATACCAGCTTTATAGAAACATACAATGAGCCATTGTTTGGGGGAAAATTAAAGGTTTTCAGTATTTACATGAACACTTTTTTTAAACATTATTAAATGAATTATATATCAATGAAACTGGAACTTTTCATGGTGAATACAAATATGTTAGTCTTGAAAATCGGTTGAGAAATACTTCCCACCCAACCACCCCCACCGCCACCACCACCACACCTCCCCAATTCATGTAAACTGATGGGAACTTTTAGGGTTTAGATGTATCTAACACATTAAAACCTCAGTCTCATGTGAAAGTTTGACTTCTTGACAGAATTCCACTTTCCACTGCAAATGACAACATTTCTTAAAATGAATGACCAATTTTCAAAAATATTTCTGGCAGAAGGACGAACGGACGGACAGTGCGATTACTATATGCCTCCCTTAATCAAAGTGAAAGCAGAAAAAAATCAGCGACGTGATCGGCACAGTATGGTAAAAGCCAAACCGATTTCAATAAACTACGACTCAGATTCTTAGTCAAGTTATTAAAAATTCAACTTTCATACCAACTTTCTGAGAGAGAAAAAATGGCAAACAGACATTTTCTCTATAAATGACAACAATTCTTACAATTGATATAAATTAAACAGTTATTCAACGAAATAACGAAACATCTTCAGGTTCGAAAGAACGAACCATTGAAACAAATAGTGCATAGCTTCGGGGCCCGAAAAAAATGTAAAATTAAAAGGGGCACTACTCAAGACACACGATGCAACTGCATGTCAATAGTTCGTTCCCTTTACGCAAATTCGATGATGTGCGCGGCTTTTTTGGCACATGGCAATCTTCCAGCGCATTTACTTTTCTTATATGCATAATTATAACACATATTGCGCAAATCAAAACTAATCCAAAATTAAATCACTACCAGTGATGAAAAATACTTCAGGTTAACAGTGATGAAGAAGACACCAGGTTACCGGTAATGAAGAACACACCATGTTACCGGTAATGAAGCACACACCAGGTTACCGGTAATGAAGCACACACCAGGTTACCGGTAATGAAGAGCACACCAGGTTCCGGTAATGAAAAACACAATCATAAGGTTACCGGTTATGAAGAGCACACTAGGTTACCGGTAATGAAAAACACAATCATCAGGTTATCGGTTATGAAGAGCACACCAGGTTACCAGTAATGAAGAACACACCAGGTTACCGGTAATGAAGTACACACCAGGTTACCGGTAACGAAGTACACACCAGGTTACCGGTAATGAAGAACACACCCGGTTACCGGTAATGAAGAACACACCAGTTTACCGGTTATGAAGAGCACACCAGGTTACCGGTTTATGAAGAACACACCAGATTACCGATAATGAAGAACACACCAGTTTACCGGTTATGAAGAACACACCAGGTAACCGGTAATGAAAAACGCATAAGGTTACCGGTAATGAAGAGAAAACCAGGTTACCGGTTATGAAGAACACACCAGGTTACCGGTAATGAAGAACACACCAGGTTACTGGTAATGAAGAGCACACCAGGTTACCGGTTATGAGGAACACACCAGGTTACCGGTAATGAAAAACACATTAGGTTACCGGTAATGAAGAGAAAACCAGGTTACCGGTTATGAAGAACACACCAGGTTACCGGTAATGAAGAACACACCAGGTTACCGATAATGAAGAGCACACCATGTTATCGGTAATGAGTAACACACCAGGTTACCGGTAATGAAGAGCACAACAGGTTACCGGTATCGAAAAACACACCAAGTTACCGGTAATGAAGTACACACCAGGTTACCGGTAATGAAGAGCACACCAGCTTAACGGCATCGAAGAACACACCAGGTTACCGGTAATGAGGAACACACCAGGTTACCGGTAATGAAAAACACAATCATAAGGTTAACGGTTATGAAGAGCACACCAGGTTACCGGTAATGAAGAACACACCAGGTTATCGGTAATGAAGAGCACACCATGTTGCCGGTAATGAAGAACACACCAGGTTCCGGTAATGAAGAGCACACCAGGTTATTGGTAATGAAGAACACATCAGGTTACCGGTAATGAAAAACACAATCATAAGGTTACCGGTTAAGAACACACCAGGTTACCGGTAATGAAGAATACACCAGGTTACCGGTAATGAACAACACACTCAGTTATCGGTAGTGAAGAACACACCAGGTTACCGTAATGAAGAACACACAAGGTTACGGGTAATGAAGAACACACCAGGTTACCGGCAATGAAGAACACACCAGGTTACCGGTAATGAAGAATACACCAGGTTACCGGTAATGAACAACACACTCAGTTACCGGTAATGAACAACACACCCGGTACCGGTAATGAAGAACACACCAGGTTACCGGTAATGAAGAACACACAAGGTTACCGGTAATGAAGAACACACCAGGTTACCGGCAATGAAGAACACACCAGGTTACCGGTAATGAAGAACACACAAGGTTACCGGTAATGAAGAACACACCAGGTTACCGGTAATAAAGAACATACCACGTTACCGGTAATGGTTACCGGTAATGAAGAGCACACCAGGTTACCGGTAATGAAGAGCACACCAGGTTACCGGTAATGAAAAACACACCAGGTTACCGGTAATGAAGAGCACAACAGGTTACCGGTAATGAAGAACACACCAGGTTAACGGTAATGAAGAACACACCCGGTTAACGGTAATGAAGAACACACCAGATTACCGGTAATGAAGAACACACCCGGTTACCGGTTATGAAGAACAAACCCGGTTACCGGTAGTGAAGAACACACCAGGTTACCGGTAGTGAAGAACACACCAGATTACCGATAATGAAGAACACACCAGTTTACCGGTTATGAAGAACACACCAGGTTACCAGTAATGAAAAACGCATTAGGTTACCGGTAATGAAGAGAAAACCAGGTTACCGGTTATGAAGAACACACCAGGTTACCGGTAATGAAGAACACACCAGGTTACTGGTAATGAAGAGCACACCAGGTTACCGGTTATGAAGAACACACCAGGTTACCGGTAATGAAAAACACATTAGGTTACCGGTAATGAAGAGAAAACCAGGTTACCAGTTATGAAGAACACACCAGGTTACCGGTAATGAAGAACACACCAGGTTACCGATAATGAAGAGCACACCATGTTATCGGTAATGAGTAACACACCAGGTTACTGGTAATGAAGAGCACAACAGGTTACCGGTATCGAAAAACACACCAAGTTACCGGTAATGAAGTACACACCAGGTTACCGGTAATGAAGAGCACACCAGCTTAACGGCATCGAAGAAAACACCAGGTTACCGGTAATGAGGAACACACCAGGTTACCGGTAATGAAAAACACAATCATAAGGTTAACGGTTATGAAGAGCACACCAGGTTACCGGTAATGAAGAACACACCAGGTTATCGGTAATGAAGAGCACACCAGCTTAACAGCATCGAAGAACACACCAGGTTACCGGTAATGAGGAACACACCAGGTTACCGGTAATGAAAAACACAATCATAAGGTTAACGGTTATGAAGAGCACACCAGGTTACCGGTAATGAAGAACACACCAGGTTATCGGTAATGAAGAGCACACCATGTTGCCGGTAATGAAGAACACACCAGGTTCCGGTAATGAAGAGCACACCAGGTTACCGGTAATGAAGAACACATCAGGTTACCGGTAATGAAAAACACAATCATAAGGTTACCGGTTAAGAACACACCAGGTTACCGGTAATGAAGAATACACCAGGTTACCGGTAATGAACAACACACTCAGTTATCGGTAATGAAGAACACACCCGGTACCGGTAATAAAGAACACACCAGGTTACCGTAATGAAGAACACACAAGGTTACGGGTAATGAAGAACACACCAGGTTACCGGCAATGAAGAACACACCAGGTTACCGGTAATGAAGAATACACCAGGTTACCGGTAATGAACAACACACTCAGTTACCGGTAATGAAGAACACACCCGGTACCGGTAATGAAAAACACACCAGGTTACCGGTAATGAAGAACACACCAGGTTAACGGTAATGAAGAACACACAAGGTTACCGGTAATGAAGAACACACCAGGTTACTGGCAATGAAGAACACACCAGGTTACCGGTAATGAAGAACACACAAGGTTACCGGTAATGAAGAACACACCAGGTTACCGGTAATAAAGAACATACCACGTTACCGGTAATGGTTACCGGTAATGAAGAGCACACCAGGTTACCGGTAATGAAGAGCACACCAGGTTACCGGTAATGAAAAACACACCAGGTTACCGGTAATGAAGACCACAACAGGTTACCAGTAATGAAGAACACACCAGGTTAACGGTAATGAAGAACACACCCGGTTAACGGTAATGAAGAACACACCAGATTACCGGTAATGAAGAACACACCCGGTTACCGGTTATGAAGAACAAACCCGGTTACCGGTAGTGAAGAACACACCAGGTTACCGGTAATGAAGAGCACATCAGGTTACCGGTATTGAAGAACACATCAGGTTGCGCAAATCCAAACGAATCCAAAATTAAATCACTACCAGTGATGAAAAATACCTAAGGTTAACAGTGATGAAGAAGACACCAGGTTACCGGTAATGAAGAACACACCATGTTACCGGTAATGAAGCACACACCAGGTTACCGGTAATGAAGAGCACACCATGTTCCGGTAATGAAAAACACAATCATAAGGTTACCGGTTATGAAGAGCACACCAGGTTACTGGTAATGAAGTACACACCAGGTTATCGGTAATGAAGAACACACCCGGTTAACGGTAATGAAGAACACACCAGTTTACCGGTTATGAAGAACACACCAGATTTCTGGTAATGAAGAACACACCAGTTTACCAGTAATGAAGACAAACCAGGTTACTGGTAATGAAGAGCACACCAGGTTACCGGTTATGAAGAACACACCAGGTTACCGGTAATGAAGAAAACATTAGGTTACCGGTAATGAAGATAAAAACCAGGTTACCGGTTATGAAGAACACACCAGGTTACCGGTAATGAAGAACACACCAGGTTACCGGTAATGAAGAGCACACCATGTTATCGGTAATGAATAACACACCGGGTTACCGGTAATGAAGAGCACAACAGGTTACCGGTATCGAATAACACACCAAGTTACCGGTAATGAAGAACACACAAGGTTACCGGTAATGAAGAGCACACCAGGTTACCGGTATCGAAGAACACACCAGGTAACCGGTAATGAGGAACACACCAGGTTACCGTTAATGAAAAACACAATCATAAGGTTACCGGTTATGAAGAGCCCACCAGGTTACCGGTAATGAAGAACACACCAGGTTATCGGTAATGAAGATCACACCAGGGTGCCGGTAATGAAGAACACACCAGGTTACCGGTAATGAAGAACACATCAGGTTACCGGTAATGAAAAACACAATCATAAGGTTACCGGTTATGAAGAGCACACCAGGTTACCGGTAATGAAGAACACACCAGGTTGTCGGTAATGAAGAACACACCAGGTTACGGGTAATGAATAGCACACCAGGTTACCGGTAATGAAGAACACATCATGTTACCGGTAATGAAGATCACACCAGGTTACTGGTAATGAAGAACACATCAGGTTACCGGTAATGAAGAACACATCAGGTTACCGGTAATGAAAAACAGAATCATAAGGTTACCGGTTATGAAGAGCACACCAGGTTACCGGTAATGAAGAACACACCAGGTTGTCGGTAATGAAGAACACACCAGGTTACGGGTAATGGAGAGCACACCAGGTTACCGGTAATGAAGAACACATCATGTTACCGGTAATGAAGATCACACCAGGTTACTGGTAATGAAGAACACATCAGGTTACCGATAATGAAGAACACACCTGGTAACCGGTAATGAAGAACACACCAGGTAATAAAGAACACACCAGGTTGCCGGTAATGAAGAGCACACCAGGTTACCGGTAATGAAGAATACACCAGGTTACGGGTCATGAAGAACACACCCGGTTACCGGTAATGAACAACACACTCAGTTACCGGTAATGAAGAACACACCCGGTACCTGTAATAAAGAACACACCAAGTTACCGGTTATGAAGAACACACCAGGTTAACGGTAGTGAAGAACACACAAGGTTACCGGTAATGAAGAACACACCAGACTAGCGATAATGAAGAACACACCAGGTTACCAGTAATAAAGAACATACCACGTTACCGGTAATGAAGCATACCTGGTTACCAGTAATGAAGAACACATCAGGTTACCGGTAATGAAGAACACACCTGGTTACCGGTAATGAAGAACACACCAGGTTGCCGGTAATGAAGAGCTCACCAGGTTACCGGTAATAAAGAATACACCAGGTTACGGGTCATGAAGAACACACCCGGTTACCGGTAATGAACAACACACTCAGTTACCGGTAATGAAGAACACACCCGGTACCTGTAATAACGAACACACCAGGTTACCGATTATGAAGAACACACCAGGTTAACGGTAGTGAAGAACACACAAGGTTACCAGTAATGAAGAACACACCAGACTAGCGATAATGAAGAACACACCAGGTTACCGGTAATAAAGAACATACCACGTTACCGGTAATGAAGCAAACCAGGTTACCGGTTATGGAGAACACACCAGGTTAACGGTAGTGAAGAACACACAAGGTTACCGGTAATGAAGAACACACCAGACTAGTGATAATGAAGAACACACCAGGTGACCGGTAATAAAGAACATACCACGTTACCGGTAATGAAGAACACACCAGGTTACCGTTAATGAAGATACACCACGTTACCGGTAATGCTTACCAGTAATGAAGAGCACACCATGTTACCGGTAATGAAGAGCACACCAGGTTACCGGTAATTAAAAACACAATCATAAGGTTACCGGTTGTGAAGAGCACACCAGGTTACCGGTAATGAAGAACACACCAGGTTATCGGTAATGAAGAGCATACCAGGTTGCCGGTAATGAAGAACACACCAGGTTACCGGTAATGAAGAAACATCAGGTTACCGGTAATGAAGAACACACCAGGTTACTGGTAATGAAGAACACATCAGGTTACCGGTAATGAAGAACACACCTGTTTACCGGTAATGAAGAACACACAAGGTAATAAAGAACACACCAGGTTGCCGGTAATGAAGAGCATACCAGGTTACCGGTAATGATAAATACACCAGGTTACGGTCATGAAGAACACATCAGGTTACCGGTAATGAAAAAACACAATCATAAGATTACCGGTTATGAAGAGCACACCAGGTTACCGGTAATGAAGAACACACCAGGTTATCGGTAATGAAGAGCACACAAGGTTGCCGGTAATGAAGAACACACCAGGTTACCGGTAATGAAGAGCACACCAGGTTACCGGTAATGAAGAAAAACATCATGTTACCGGTAATGAAGAGCACACCAGGCTACCGGTAATGAAGAACACACCAGGTTACCGGTAATGAAGAAACATCAGGTTACCGGTAATGAAGAATACACCAGGTTACTGGTAATGAAGAACACATCAGGTTACCGGTAATGAAGAACACACCTGTTTACCGGTAATGAAGAACACACAAGGTAATAAAGAACACACCAGGTTGCCGGTAATGAAGAGCATACCAGGATACCGGTAATGATAAATACACCAGGTTACGGTAATGAAGAACACACCTGGTTACCGGTAATGAAGAACACACCAGGTTGCCGGTAATGAAGAGCTCACCAGGTTACCGGTAATGAAGAATACACCAGGTTACGGGTCATGAAGAACACAACCGGTTACCGGTAATGAACAACACACTCAGTTACCGGTAATGAAGAACACACCCGGTACCTGTAATAACGAACACACCAGGTTACCGATTATGAAGAACACACCAGGTTAACGGTAGTGAAGAACACACAAGGTGACCGGTAATGAAGAACACACCAGACTAGCGATAATGAAGAACACACCAGGTTACCGGTAATAAAGAACATACCACGTTACCAGTAATGAAGCAAACCAGGTTACCGGTTATGAAGAACACACCAGGTTAACGGTAGTGAAGAACACACAAGGTTACCGGTAATGAAGAACACACCAGACTAGTGATAATGAAGAACACACCAGGTGACCAGTAATAAAGAACATACCACGTTACCGGTAATGAAGAACACACCAGGTTACCGTTAATGAAGATACACCACGTTACCTGTAATGCTTACCAGTAATGAAGAGCACACCATGTTACCGGTAATGAAGAGCACACCAGGTTACCGGTAATGAAAAACACAATCATAAGGTTACCGGTTGTGAAGAGCACACCAGGTTACCGGTAATGAAGAACACACCAGGTTATCAGTAATGAAGAGCATACCAGGTTGCCGGTAATGAAGAACACACCAGGTTACCGGTAATGAAGAAACATCAGGTTACCGGTAATGAAGAACACACCAGGTTACTGGTAATGAAGAACACATCAGGTTACCGGTAATGAAGAACACACCTGTTTACCGGTAATGAAGAACACACAAGGTAATAAAGAACACATCAGGTTGCCGGTAATGAAGAGCATACCAGGTTACCGGTAATGATAAATACACCAGGTTACGGTCATGAAGAACACATCAGGTTACCGGTAATGAAAAAACACAATCATAAGATTACCGGTTATGAAGAGCACACCAGGTTACCGGTAATGAAGAACACACCAGGTTATCGGTAATGAAGAGCACACAAGGTTGCCGGTAATGAAGAACACACCAGGTTACCGGTAATGAAGAGCACACCAGGTTACCGGTAACGAAGAAAAACATCATGTTACCGGTAATGAAGAGCACACCAGGTTACCGGTAATGAAGAACACACCAGGTTACCGGTAATGAAGAAACATCAGGTTACCGGTAATGAAGAATACACCAGGTTACTGGTAATGAAGAACACATCAGGTTACCGGTAATGAAGAACACACCTGTTTACCGGTAATGAAGAACACACAAGGTAATAAAGAACACACCAGGTTGCCGGTAATGAAGAGCATACCAGGTTACCGGTAATGATAAATACACCAGGTTACGGTCATGAAGAACACATCAGGTTACCGGTAATGAAAAAACACAATCATAAGATTACCGGTTATGAAGAGCACACCAGGTTACCGGTAATGAAGAACACACCAGGTTATCGGTAATGAAGAGCACACAAGGTTGCCGTCAATGAAGAACACACCAGGTTACCGGTAATGAAGAGCACACCAGGTTATCGGTAACGAAGAAAAACATCATGTTACCGGTAATGAAGAGCACACCAGGTTACCGGTAATGAAGAACACATCAGGTTACCGGTAATGAAGAACACACCTGGTTACCGGT
This sequence comes from Cyrtodaria siliqua, assembly GCA_037043455.1. Classification (NCBI taxonomy): domain Eukaryota; kingdom Metazoa; phylum Mollusca; class Bivalvia; order Adapedonta; family Hiatellidae; genus Cyrtodaria; species Cyrtodaria siliqua. The sequence continues at coordinate 96,765 of JAWPHD010009250.1, forward strand.
AATGAAAAACACACCAGGTTACCGGTAATGAAGAAGACACCAGGTAATAAAGAACACACCAGGTTGCCGGTAATGAAGAGCACACCAGGTTACCGGTAATGAAGAATACACCAGGTTACGGGTCATGAAGAACACACCTGGTTACCGGTAATGAACAACACACTCAGTTACCGGTAATGAAGAACACACCCGATACCGGTAATAAAGAACACACCAGGTTACCGGTTATGAAGAACACACCAGGGCAACGGTAGTGAAGAACACACAAGGTTACCGGTAATGAAGAACACACCAGACTAGCGATAATGAAGAACACACCAGGCTACCGGTAATAAAGAACATACCACATTACCGGTAATGAAGAACACACCAGGTTACCGTTAATGAAGATACACCACATTACCGGTAATGGTTACCAGTAATGAAGAGCACACCATGTTACCGGTAATGAAGAGCACACCAGGTTACCGGTAATGAACAACACACCAGGTTACCGGTAATGAAGAGCACAACAGGTTACCGGTAATGAAGAACACATCAGGTTATCGGTAATGAAGAGCATACCAGGTTGCCGGTAATGAAGTACACACCAGGTTACCGGTAATGAAGAATACATCAGGTTACCGGTTATAAAGAACACACCTGGTTACCGGTAATGAAGAACACACCAGGTAATAAAGAACACACCAGGTTGCCGGTAATGGAGAGCACACCAGGTTACCGGTAATGATGTATAGACCAGGTTAAGGTCATGAAGAACACACCCGGTTACCGGTAATGAAGAACACACTCAGTTACCGGTAATGAAGAACACACCCGGTACTGGTAATAAAGAACACACCAGGTTACCGGTAATGAAGAACACACCAGGTTAACGGTAATGAAGAACACACAAGATTACCAGTAATGAAGAACACACCAGGTTAGCGGTAATGAAGAACACACCAGGTTACCGGTAATAAAGAACATTCCACGTTACCGGTTATGAAGAAGACACCAGGTTACCGTTAATGAAGATACACCATGTTACCGGTAATGGTTACCGGTAATGAAGAGCACACCGGGTTACCGGTAATGAAGAGCACACCAGGTTAACGGTAATGAAGAACACACCAGGTTACCAGTAATGAAGAGCACAATAGGTTACCGGTAATGAAGATCACACCAGGTTAACGGTAATGAAGAACACACCTGGTTACCGGTAATGAAGAACACACCAGGTTAGCGGTAATGAAGAACACACCAGGTTACCGGTAATAAAGAACATTCCACGTTACCGGTAATGAAGAAGACACCAGGTTACCGTTAATGAAGATACACCACGTTACCGGTAATGGTTACCGGTAATGAAGAGCACACCTGGTTACCGGTAATGAAGAGCATACCAGGTTACCAGTAATAAAGAACACACCAGGTTACCAGTAATGAAGAGCACAACAGGTTACCGGTAATGAACATCACACCAGGTTACCTTTAACGAAAAACACAATCATTACCGGTTACCGGTTATAAAGAGCACACCAGTTTACCGGTAATGAAGAACACACCAGGTTATTGGTAATGAAGAGCACACCAGGTTGCCGGGTATGAAGAACACACCAGGTTACCGGTAATGAAGAGCACGCCAGGTTACCGGTAATGAAAAACACTTCAGATTACCGGTAATGAAGAACACATCAGGTTACCGGTAACGAAGAAAAACATCATGTTACCGGTAATGAAGAGCACACCAGGTTACCGGTAATGAAGAACACACCTGGTTACTGGTAATGAAGAACACACCAGGTTACCGGTAATGAAGAACACACCAGGTAATAAAGAACACACCAGGTTGCCAGTAATGAAGAGCACACCAGGTTACCGGTAATGAAGAATACACCAGGTTACGTGTCATGAAGAACACACCCGGTTACTGGTAATGAAGAACACACTCAGTTACCGGTAATGAAGTACACACCCGATACCGGTAATAAAGAACACACCAGGTTACCGGTTATGAAGAACACACCAGGTTACCGTTAATGAAGATACACCACGTTACCGGTAATGATTACCGGTAATGAAGAGCACACCATGTTACCGGTAATGAAGAGCACACCAGGCTACCGGTAATGAAGAGCACAACAGGTTACCTGTAATGAAGAACACACCAGGTTATCGGTAATGAAGAGCACACCAGGTTGCCGGTAATGAAGAACACACCAGGTTGCCGGTAATGCAGAGCACACCACGTTACCGGTAATGAAGAACACATCAGGTTACCGGTAATGAAAAACACAATCATAAGGTTACCGGTTATGAAGAGCACACCAGGTTACTGGTAATGAAGAACACACCAGGTTATTGGTAATGAAGAACACATCAGGTTACCGGTAATGAAGAACACACCAGGTTACCGGTAATGAAGAACACATCAGGTTACCGGTAATGAAGAACACACTTGTTTACTGGTAATGAAGAACACACCAGGTTACCGGTAATGAAGAACACATCAGGTTACCGGTAATGAAGAACACACCTGTTTACCGGTAATGAAGAACACACCAGGTAATAAAGAACACACCAGGATGCCGGTAATGAAGAGCACACCAGGTTACCGGTAATGATGAATACACCATGTTATCGGTAATGAAGAGCACACCAGGTTGCCGGTAATGAAGAACACACCAGGTTACCGGTTATGATGAACAAACCCGGTTACCGGTAATGAAGAACACACCAGGTTACCGGTTATGAAGAACACACCAGGTTACCGGTAATGAACAACATTCTCAGTTACCGGTAATGAAGAACACACCCGGTACCGGTAATAAAGAACACACCAGATTACCAGTAATGAAGAACATACCACGTTACCGGTAATGAAGAACACACCAGGTTACCGTTATTGAAGATACACCACGTTACCGGTAATGGTTACCGGTAATGAAGAGCACACCAGGTTACCGGTAATGAAGAGCACACCAGGTTACCGGTAATGAAGAACACACCAGGTTACCGGTAATGAAGAGCACAACAGGTTACCGGTAATGAAGATCACACCAAGTTAACGGTAATGAAGAACACACCCGGTTACCTTAATGAAGAACACACCAGATTACCGGTAATGAAGAACACACCCGGTTACCGGTTATGAAGAACAAACCCGGTTACCGGTAATGAAGAACACACCAGGTTACCGATTGAAGAACACACCAGGTTACCGGTAATGAAGAGCACACCAGGTTACTGGTAATGAAGAGCATACCAGGTTACCGGTAATTGAGAACACATCAGGTTACCGGTAATGAAGAACACACCAGGTTACCGGTAATGAAGAACACACCAGGTTACCGGTTATGAAGAGCCCACCAGGTTACCAGTTATGAAAAACGCTTAAGGTTACCGGTTATGAAGAGCACACCAGGTTACCGGTAATTATGATAGGTTACATCATTACAAATCAATTATTTTATCAATTTTACACACCAGCGCCTTCTTTGATGTTTGCCAGTGTAGAATCCCCCTCTAGCTACGTTTTTTATTATTTATCAACCTCGTTGCGTATATACTTTATTACACAAAAGTACATGAATAAAACTATAATTTATTTAGATATATTTCAAGTATAACACATTTTTACGAATCTCGCAAAAAACTTTTTTAGTGTATTTCTTCTTATCTTTACTGAAAGACGTGTGTATACGTGCGTGCGCGTGTGTGTGTGTGTAGTTCAGGTTTATAGCCCTCTGCCTTTTAACCAATAGGACGTCCTAAAGGTATAGGAACAACAGAGTCTGGACGTTTCCTGAAATTTATACATTTTATGCGTGTCTATATATACTTAGAGCAAGCGGGTGTTGGGGTGAAGTGGGGAGGAGTCAAATTTGAATCAATTATCGAAATGCCTTAAGCTATTTTTCCCACCAGCCAAGTTATTCGGCTGGACTTAAAAACCGAGGTCACCACTTACAAAGACAAACATGTGTCCTAACTGGTGGCAGGTATATACACCTTAGAAACATCCACAAACATACACTTTCCAGTGCGCTAGCGTGTGTGGTGGCAAACAGAGCGTTTGTCTCCCAGTTATTACGATCCGGGTTCGAACCACGCCAAGGTTACTGATTGTTCATCGTCACCTGGCATTGGTACCATGACCAGGATTTGTACTATTTGGTGCTGTTTAGCTCTAGGATGACTCAGTCGGGTTGTATGTAAAACATATAGGGTTACACGTGAAAACCTTGTGATTCAATTAAAATTCAATATCTTTCAATTTGTGAATGGATATTTAAGAACATAGTTATTGTGAGAATTTCGAACATGGGACTGTGAGTGTTTCACGTGCTACGGTACTAAATGAGGTGGGTGGTGAGTGGGGGTGGCTATTTTGTTATCTATTTTTGTGAAAAAATATTAACTGTTATTAGATGTACTGTTAACTGTTTTCAGTGTTTTTTAATTTACGGTTAACTGTTATCAGCAAATTCAATTTGCTGTTATCCTGTTGTGAGAACTCCCTTGTACGCCCTCCTAAATATTTACACCTGTTTTTCGCCATATAGTGCTTTCAGTGCTTCTTCTTCTAAATTGATCCACCTCTTTTGGAATCATAGTTGTACATCGTCATCGTATCTATCTTCTAGAAATATACAAAACGCAATATAACGCACTGTTAGATAGTTGTTTTGAGGTCATTGTTATTAATTCCAACTGTTTCATTAGTGTGTGCACCACACAATAATGGCGTACAACTACATCCAACGACGGTTTTCCAAGAAGTGGAGGAACATACAAGAAAAAGAACAAGAAAAAGCATGCGTCTATTGATCCAGCACGTGGAATACACATGAGTAAAACGAAGTTCGTCTTAATATATGAAATTTTTATTTAACATAACTGGGCGTCGGACATGATGGGTACCAGAGTATTTGTCAGTAACTTATTCTTAAAGGGATACACGGCAATCTTGATTTTTTAAAAACTCACGGCGTCCCGTTTTTGCATTTGTTCAATCATTAATAGTAATTGTTAGAATAGTTCAAAGCATTTTTTTTTTTACATATTACTAACTTTTTATAGTATTGCACCAATAATATATTTAAAAATTTGTAAAATAGTGAAGAAATTTAAAATCTCATTTTTTAGTTAATTATATGCTTGCTATAAAGTCAAAATGACGCAGGATAACTAAATCGAGGAGCACATTTTAATGTTGAAATAAAACTCCAGATTGCCATGTGTCCCTTTAAAATATATTTTAGATCTATTTTATTGAGTTTCTTATTCAGTTCGGGAGACAAGCCCCTTTAAGACGAACCTTAAACCGATATATCGCGATATATCGCGTAAAGCAGCAGTAGCGCTGGCAGAACTATGACAATGGTAGGTCGGAGTATTTGTTTTATTAATTGAATAATGTATGTCAATCTTAATTATTTATGAGTTTGTCAACATATTGTCACAGGTAATAGCCACCGAAACTAAAATATAAAGACGAGTTGAAATATGAATCGATTATCAAATATAATATATGTATTGTCCTCTATCACTGGATCTTTCATTGTGTAGGTGTTGACAGTGCCCTAACATTTTTCACAAATGGATATCTTGCGTTTTTGTGGGATTATGAATACGAAATGATGAAAAATATGATAACCGCGTTTATTAATAAATAACCCTTACATTCCAGCCGAGTTCTGGTCCGTATAGGGCCGTGATAATTTTAACAAAATAAGACCAAATACTCTGAAGTTTTACAATGCATTAATACATTGTCGAGAGAAACAGAATGTGATGAAAAGAGATACGTCCGTCTCTCTCTCTCTCTCTCTCTCTCTCTCTCTCTCTCTCTCTCTCTCTCTCTCTCTCTCTCTCTATGTGTGTGTGTGTGTGTGTGTGTGTGTGTGTGTGTGTGTGTGTGTGTCTCTCTCTCTCTATCTCTCTCTCTCTCTCATTTATGCCTGCCTGCTTCACGTATGTCTTATACCATTATTGCCGTGTGCCCATATGTCTGTTTGCGCAATAGTTATGTCTGTTACTGTGTGCGGGGATTCTATATATGTTCCTGTCATCAACATTCTGTATTTTGACACGGCATTTATCTTTAGTGATTAATAGCATTTTACTTAACTTGAGTCCGTATCATATTTCTTATCCGTAAACACAATTCTTTGAAATGTATTTTTAGTGGCTATAAATAAGTCCACGTGTATTTTGTTACCTTTTGTGCAAATTTTCTGCATGTCTGCACATCCGTAGAAATTGTGGAATGTTCAATAGAAAATATGAAATCTATACTATTCAGTGTTTATTTAGCCATTATGTGTTATACGTGCAAATACGTTTGTTTGTCTAAGAACGGTGCCGGTTTCCACGAATATAGGAAAATATTAATTCATTTTTGTAACTTTCCATCGAACTCTTTAAAATAACAGCTTAATTAATGCCATATCGTGCTGGTTATAGTTCTGATACCTTTTAAGTGCAACCTCCGTAGTGAAGTTTTAACTTTTAAAGGGACACATGCCAATCTGGAGTCAATTAAACGAGCAAAATTAGCATTTATTATCCAGTATCGTTTGGCTTTAAACCTGCTTGCATATACTTATATAAAAGGTAATACAATTTCCAGTCTTCATTCTACCATAGGTTTAAATATATTATTGGTGCAATATAATCAACAATTATCAAAATGCAAAACCAGTTTGCTTTGAACTATTCAAGTAAATGTTAATACTGATTTTCAAAAATGCAAGTTATGTTGAAAGACTAACGAGACGCCGCGAGTTTTAAACAAAAATCAAGAGTGCCGTATATCGCTTTTAAGGGACACACGACAACTTCTTGTGTTTCCCGTTAGTTTTCTACATAACTTTATTTGTTCAATCATTAATATTAATTACAAAAATAGTATAAAGCGAATTATGTTTGCATATTACTAGCAGTTACCGTTGATAATATTGCACCAATAATATATTTAAACCTGGATAAGAAGAAAAAAGGAAAACTCAACATTTTATTTAAAGGGGATGTTGCCCTATTCTGGGACTAGTTTCATTTAAAAGGGCTTTAAACCCCGTGGGAAAAGCTGAAAACATTATCAAAATATCTTAAAAAATATAGGAGATATGACCTTTTGAAAATGTGCAAAAAGTCTCCAGTGCAGGCAGCCATCTTTGTATGATGACGTCATCGTGCCTTTTTCCATATATGGAAAATAGATAATAAATAGTGTTTACAGCAAATAAATGTATTAAATTATAAATATAAAGTAAAATATTTATACTGTATATGCCCTTTTTTACGATTTACATGTATTTGAAGTGATATTCTTTGTTTTAAATGATATTTAATCAATATGCAATAAATGGTATAAAGGCGCGATGACGTCATCAATCCAAGATGGATGCCTCTTGCAAATTTCCAAATCTCATATCTCCTGTATTTTTATGACATTTTGATAATTCTTTCAGCTTTTTCAAAGGTTTTTAAAGCCCCTTTAAATGAAGCTAGGTCCAGAGTAGTGCAACAACTCCTTTACTATATGCAAGCAGGTTTAAAGTAAAAAAGTTACCGGATTAATAAATCGAGACGCATAGTTTAATGCTGATAAAAACTTCGTTTGTCCATTAAAAATGAATGGCCAGCCTTTTTGCAGTATTTTCAATTAACAAATTTTACTCTTAAACATCATATGAACATTTCTTGATAGTCTCGGAGAGAAACATATATTGAAACCGCTACTAAGTTGTATGTAAAAATAGTATTATTTGCATGACGTAGATACTACTTTTTTACCACTGCGTGACTGCACGGGGAAATGAGGTAAGTCTGAATTGTATAGCTGCACAACTATTGCCAGATAATCGATAAATACATTTACCTGTGAATTAATTTACCTGTTCACAGTTTTCTACGTCATCAAATAAAATCTTATTCTCGCTTTCCACAGATATTGCAATGTGTGAATAGTAAATATCTATTGTTGTGTATTGATTTCGATTTAAATAAATATAAACATGTTCATGAAACAAAACATGACCGGAGAACTTTAAGTGGCATTGACCAAAAATGTTATTTTGCTACCCTCTCTCTCCGTACTCGAGCTATTACAGATAATCATCTGGATTTACGAGCGGACGTTTTTTCTTGTTAAAGGTCAATAAAGCGATAATGCCTTCAAAGATAACGATCTAAGTAGCGTCAAATATACGTTTATATGGCGGAGTTAAAACCGAGAACAATTATATATCTTCTATTTTGGCTCTTACGACACGACCTTTAAACCTGATATCGCGATATCCGTCTTTGTATCCTACCATTTTTAACCATATCAATAAACGTTTAATGCGGAATTTACCAAAAATACTTCGATACGGGTATGAATTTACATGAGTGGCTCCCTTATAAGAAGCATTTGCAAATATTAAAAAGAAAAAAGAAAAAAAAAGCTGAAAAAAGGGTTACATGCACTACTTTCTAAATGAGAACTGATTAAAAACATCCAAAACTCCCCCAAAGACGTCTTCTTCTCATAACAAATACCCGGGCAATGATTTCACTGCCAAATACCTCCAATTTGGGTTTTATTTTTGGACATGGGTTACTCCGGTGCTGTTGTGCTTTGCAATATAAAGGTATCACCAATTATTTCCCTCACTTAAACCTTAAAATGTCACATATAAATGACGTGTTGCAACTTCCAATTCAAGTATGGATAATGCATTACTTTAATTTCCCTATAGAAAAATAGCTCTCCGCGTGAAAAAAACACCACGATAGGTGGGGGTGAGGGAGGGGGTGCGCAGGGTGGGTGGGGGTGGGGGTCAAACGAACTGTAAGACAGGCTTTGTTTACTAACATAACAGGTCAAGGATTCAGATGTTTTCATTGATACTTGCTTAGAATGTTGGAACAAGGTCATTAATAATCCATTAAAAGATATGAACATGCTTCTTATAGATACAAAAAAATAATAGAATACAATTGGGCCGTTCCGCCCCTACACTTAAAATGCCCATTTTCAACAAAGGAAGAGTCCGCCGTCTGTAACACTTTAACCTGCAACCTTACCTTGACCATAAATTGAAAACTAGTTGATCTCTATTCA